>JAHBMJ010002992.1:0-17500 GCA_018398765.1 Chromera velia
AGGAGAGAGAGAAACAGAGAGAGAGAGACAGAGAGCAAGATAGAAAGATATATATATATATATATATATATATAGAGAGAGAGAGAGAGAGAGAGAGAGACGGAGAGAGAAGGAGAGAGAGAGAGAGGGAGGGAGGGAGGGAGGGAGGGAGGGAGAGAGAGAGAGAGAAGGAGAGAGAGAGAGAGAGAGAAATGCACACATATCTCGGTAAAGGCACGCATGCACACAGACAGGATCGGCTTGTCAGGGAAGCGCCGGTTTAGAATTTTTGAGAAAAAGTCGCCGTAGAGAGTGATAGAGTGAGTGAGTGAGTGAGTGAGTGAGTGAGCGAGTGAGCGAGTGAGCGAGTGATTGAGTGAGTGAGTGAGCGAGCGAGGGAGTGAGCGAGGGAGTGAGCGAGTGAGTGAGTGAGCGAGTGAGTGAGCGAGTGAGCGAGCGAGTGAGTGAGTGAGGGGGGCAGTCAGAGAGGGAAGAAACCACAAGTAGTAGGAGTAGAAGTACTTGTGACGCGTCACATGCAGATGGGAAGAAGAAAACTTGAGGAGATAACGGGAGACGCCAGGAGTATTGTAGAGACCCGGGGAACTGAGAAAAGAGAGGAGATGGCTGCGAAAAGAACAGGCGCGAGGTCCCAAGAGCACAGAAGGCAAAAAAAGGACAGGATGCCAGGAACATTCGCAAGAGAGGGACACTGAATCAGACACACATCGCGAGACTTAGATGAAAAAATATTACTCTTGAAAGGAGAACGATTCGCCACAGATACAGCCAGGAACACCAACAGACCGAGGTGCTCTCAATGCACAGTGCTCATGGAAACTACAAACGCATGTAGGAAGCCACACGGACTGACTAACTGACTTTCTTGATGTCTACAGGCCAGATCCGCTTCACCTCTGGGACAGGGTTGTCCTTGTGAGAATGGTGCCGGCAGTAGAGAATCAATCTCTCAAGGGTTTCTGGCTGGATGCCTGGGAGGGGAATGGTCTCATCTTCCGCCAGTGAACCGTCGATGAGCCCTGCACCACTCATCGGTGAACGTTCGCGACGAGGCCGCAGACAGTTTGGGAGGGAGAATAGGGAAACGAGCGGGGTGGGCGGGGGGCAAAGGAGTGAAGGAGGGCGAAACACATGGAATTGGTGGAATCAATGGCAGACAGAAGGGCGGAATTAGAGGCATTGGAGGTCCAGAAAGGGGAGCCGGGAGTGATTCAAGAACAACAGGAAACAACCCAAATTGAGCTATATATATACATGTCGGAGACAAAGCGAAAAGAGAGAGAGCAACGTACTCGGAGCGGCCCTTGTCCCTCTTCTGAGCACAAAACCGATCTACAGACTGCGGGTTGCAGGCGTTCCAGCCTACACGGTCGTTTCTTGACTTGCTGTTAAGAGCATTGATGGCAAATTTGCATGTGAATAGACGGACGGACCTTCGCTGAGGTACTTGGATACTTGCACGACTGCTTCGTCAACCTCAAAGGTGGCTCCCGTGGAACAGGAAAGCTTTCGCTGTCTTTTTTGATTTTCACCCATTGTTCTACCTCTCTCTGCCTCTGCGTACGTAGAGCTCGCTCGTTGATCAACGCCTGTCTGACCTTCGTTTTCTTTTCGATTGACTGGACATTCCAAGTGGACGCAAAGGGTAGGAGAAGGCGTGCTAAAAGTTGAAGCGATTCAATGAGGCAGACGAAAGACCGTCTTCGCTTCGATCCCCGCTTCCACTTAATTCTCAGGAAAGGGAAGCTGGTGCATGGGCACTTTATGGCACTTAAATTCACACTTTGGTTGAATTTTGTTGAACCCACATGGGTTCCGTTTCGGGTTTGGGCCCTGCCAGGGCCACCTATACGCGAGAGTTGGCGGGCATCGCGCGCCGAAGTTGCGCGTGCGAAGAACGGCCGGAGTACAATTAAGGAATTAAGTGAATCAAGGAAAGTAAGATTTAGGCTATCATTGAGCCATAGCCCCCTTATTGGCCGCGTTAACTATTCATGCCGTGGCCATTGTGCAACCCAATCTGAAATCTCCCTTTTTCAACTTAATGTAGGAATATACTTGATTAAGATTCCGTATACCTAGCCGTATACCAAACCCTCACTCATCATTCCAGAGTCTAACTTTAATCAATCAATCAGCCGATTTTAAAATAAAACTTAGAAAATCATTTGATTTCAATTCTTTAAGAAACATATGTTTTTTACCCATTTACGAAATTTATGTTTATAGACAGATATATATTTGAAAGTTAAGAGAGTCGCGAGTCAGAATCATAAGTGGTGTTCAATAACTGGATGCTAAACTAGGTTCCAGCCTAAGTAGCTAGAGCTAGTAGAGCTAGACTAGGCTACTAAAGTCATCAGCGGACTCATTGCAGTGTGAGGGGAACATCTCAGGAAGAATCCTACATGCAAACAAAAACGGGTAAAGAAGCTGCTACCCGGCATCACATCTAGCACCATGCACGATCCGACCGGCAAGTGGAGAATGCAACACGTACACTGGCAGCAAAAGGCACGTCCAAGCATGCATACAGTGCCTCAGTGGATCATTGTTGTTGACATGCAGTCTTTGTGTTGTTCATTGTGAATGATAAATAATATTTGCTCCTCCAGTTGTCTCCTGAATCTCCTCTCTTTTCCAATCGATGAGGAGACGGGCGTCCGGTACAGGAGAGTTGAATGCATCGACGGAAGGATACTGATCGCGTGAACAAAAAGACAGTCGGAAAGGCTGCAAAGACTTCGATCGATCGAAAAATGCACGGATGGACAGATGGATCGATAACGGTGCGCGTTGGTAGTCTCAGTGACGTGAACACTGGCGAACACACTTACTTACCTATACCCTTCTCCTTGAGCCTCACCACTCGCGTCAGGTTTTGACGTTTCTGGCGGGCTTTTGCGCTGCAGTAACGTGAAACCCAAGACATACAGACCGAGAGACATACAGACAGACCGAAAGAAGGAGGGAAGAAGCAAGGAAGGAAGGAAGGAAGGAAGAGAGAAAGAAAGAATCAAAGAAAGAAAGGAAAGAAAAGGAAAGCTGGGAAGAAAAGGACAGAAAGGGACGAAAAAGAGACAGACAGATAGACAAAAGGAATCGAACGGCCTCCAAAGGACAGCTGGAGTACCACAGAGATGGAGGGAGGGACTAAATCCATGCCGCACCGCTTTTTCCCCCTACAGACAGACAACATTTTGGTCACTCACGAAAACACACACACACACACACACACACACAGAGAGAGAGAGAGAGAGAGAGAGAGGGTCGTTCTTTCACGGGGGGCGAATGACGATGAATCTGAATTGAGCGAGACCAAGCCAAGCCAACCCAATCCAAGCCAATACACCCACCCGCCTGTTCATCGAACGATCCACAAGACGATGATCCTTCCCTTCCTAGACAATAAGACAGTCAGCCCCTCCCTCCCACAAAGCGAAACCGACAGGCAATATTTCTGCCCTTTGACTTCCTTTCGTCTAGTTTGAACACACAATCAATCAATCAATCATGCATTGGGAGGGGGTTTCCTCCCTCGTCTGAATGAAAACTGATTCATTCATTCATTCATATGATAAGATCTGATCGAATCGGGAAGGAACAGAGGGGGCCGTGAGGGGACGGCGGCACCCACTCCCGGACCATGCAGGGTGTGCGTCACATGAATGACTTCATCCATCTGCAGGTAGGTTTGGGATTTTTGTCGTTCAACAACATACTCACTCATTCGACTTTGTTTTCAGGAAGGCACAGGCCGCCTGGGCTCGAATTGAAAGCGCGCGCGCGTGTGTGTGTATGGAGCTGCGGATGACTTCGATTTCTTGATCAATTCTTACAGGACTTTCCCCAGCTCAAGCATGAATACAAGCAGGTTGTCCATCAATGAAAAAACATGCCTTTGTCCATTCGAGCAATTTATGGAGTCCCCGCGAACATTGATCCCATCCCTTTACCCACCCCTTACCACACATACACTCTCTGTCTGTGTGTGGCTGCGTGCGTGCCTGCCTGCGTGTGTGTGTGCCTCTGTGTGTGTGTGTGTGTGTGTGTGTGCAGCAGGTGTGATTGAAGTACCTGGATTGCGCGACGGACAAGAAGGAATCTTCTGAGGTATTTCGTTCCTTGCTTTGTGCATGAGTGCGCTCTAGTTCTTTCTTTGCCATGCCACCAGTCCTTGCAAGGGAATATCTATCGGTCTTTCATTCTCTCTCTCTCTCTCTCTCTCTCTCTCTCCTCTACAGAGCCCCCCTCCGTGGACCCTCTAAACTCTGTCTGTCTGTCTGTCTGTCTGCCTGTCTGTCTGTCTGTATTCGTGTCAGATGTAATGCTTCACCATTCATTTGATCACTCATTGATGTTTCATTTCACTTCATGCATCGGCCAGCTATCAAAAAGCCTGAAAGCCTCAGGCAGGCCAACAGAAGGGCGAACGAAATCAAAATGCCTGAGCGCATCAGACAGACAGCCAAGCGCCGAACGAAAGAAAAACGCCGGCCTGAGTGACTCAGACAGAGAGGGAGAGAAAAAAGGAAACGCATCTGACTACCAACCCGCCACCTATCTAGTTCTCAGCCCGCCATGAAAGACGAACCTTCACTTCAAAGACAGACAGGTAGGCAAGCAAACAGACAGACGGAGACATACACCGAAGAGCTTTAGCGCAGCCGAAGTGCCTCAATACAAGAGGCTGCAAAACGTCGGTTGTCGGGAAACTGCGCAACTCTTTGTGCTATTTTGTCCTTCATCCGGCGATATCTTTCGCCGCCCAACATCACTGCATCCCACATACAGTCCGCAAATTCCTCTTCCGTTGTTGCCAGGTACCCCGGACCCCCCGCCCCCCCTCCTTGAAACTCCTCTCTTTGCTGCCCCGGTTGTGAAGACACAGACGCAGCCGAGGCCCCCAACCGCCCCCGGTCTACCCCAGGAGACCGAGAGGGGGACGTGCTGGAAGCTGCGGTCTGCGGTGTGGTTTTCGGGAGCGCATGCAGACACACGTACAAAGAAAAGAAGCAAAAGAAAACCCCCAGGTCGGTCGGCGCACAAACAGAAGCAAAAAGGAAAAAGAAGTGTGGTTGCCCACCCGATTTTCGGTACCTCTTCTCACCTCTCTCTTTCCCTCTCTTCTCTCTCTCTCTCTCTCTCTCTCACACACACACACACACACACACACAGAGAGAGAGGGAGACCCACATCCTTGTTCGATCTCTCTCGTTCTGCCCGATGCCTGCCGCCCTTTTCTTTTCCTCTTTTTTCATTTGCCTGAATGCTCTGACTATTACTCTTCTTCCATCCACCCTCTCACTGACCGACCGACCGACCCACCCACCCTGAGGATGTCCAGTTTAGGGCCCCCAGAGTCATGTGCGACCACAACGCACCCTGCGGCGAGAAACTCCACGAGCGAGATCCCTGAAGAGATCGAGACATGCACACAGACAGGCAGGCAGGCAGACGATGGTTGCACATGTCAGAGAGCTACACACGCTCTACATCCATCTTTTCTTTCAATGAATCAGGCCGCATGCGAACACGCCCTGATTCATTGAGTGCATCAACGAACGAATCACTGACTGACTGACTGAGGGAGAGAGGGAGTGAGTGAACGACCGAGCGACTGACAGAGGAAGTGAGCAGATGAGTTCAGAAGACCTCGCGAGGTAGAAAAGGAGAGAGAGAGAGACAGGGAGATGCATGCGCGAACAGAACAAGGCACTGAGGCAGGCAGAAAAAGCAAGACAATAAAATATCTGCACAAAAACCTGGTTCAGGGAGTGCGCTCTGACACCGGATGCATGGCAAATGGCTCAGCACGTCAACTTTTAAAAAGAAAAAAGACCGGCACAAAAACTCACCGAAGTGCTCATTCACCATTGTGTGAACTGCGACCTGCAAGCGCAAAGATTTTGAAACGAATCAAAATTTCGGTCCCACCGTTCACGTTCCGACTTATCCCGGTCACTATGTTAATGCTTGCACGACTGTATGGTCACCTTCCTCCTTTGTGTGGTTTTTCCTTTTACGCTTCATTTGAAAAACTAGTGAAAAAGAAGCATGCTCGCTCAGGCAGCCATGTAATGGGTTTCGCAGAGCGGAAAGCACACGCAGGAAAGACATTGAATGCACTCACTAGAAGGACAAGAGAACGGTTGGAAAAACCTTAAAACGAGACCGACGCCATCCGATCTCTGCACTCATATTTCAGGTCTCGGTGATTACGTAGATTACTTAGATCGTGCTTGGAAATTCGATGTGCCACCCCCATGCAGTAAGCGAAAGGCTCGACTGACTGACTCACCTTGGACTCGTGTAGTTGTGCAATGAGGTCAGGAAGAGACAGATTCAACTTGAATTCGATTCGTCTCTTGACTTGAAGTGGCATCTGAAGCTGGAGCATTTTGAGGTCATTCACCAGCAGCTCGTCCTTCTCTCCACGCGTGGATCCGCAAAGGATCAAACGCGTGTCAGGAGGAAGCTCATTGCCGTGCTGTTTCGTTCCATGGAGAGAGGGCGATGCAGAGGACAATAAAGGAAAAGAAAAGACGGTGTACAGGTTTCTTTCCATGGAGAGAGGGCGATGCAGAGGACAACAAAGGAAAAGAAAAGACGGTGTACAGGTTTCTTTCCATGGAGAGAGGGCGATGCAGAGGACAATAAAGGAAAAGAAAAGACGGTGTAAACGTACACTTACTGCTGGGGTCATTCTAAAATTCCTTCCTGTCTGATTTTCTTGGCTGTGCCGAGGTGAAGCAAGACAACAGAGTGAAGCAGGGCAAGCACTGACGAGGCGAATTTGCGGTCACGTCTGATTGATTCAGTGAGGGATCACACGGGAAATTTTGTTCAAGGAGTCGAAGAAGGGTGGTGGGGGTGGCACGACGGGGATGAGGACGGCGACACTGTGCATGGAAACGTGCAACAGAAAAGATACCAAGCACCGATGAAGCGAAACAAAGGCGAGGGTCTGCTCCTTCTACCTGTGAGATACTTGATCCACGTAACTACGGACAAAACGGGCATACAAGAAAAAAAAAAACCGCCACGCAGACCCGAAAGGGCCGGAAACCGATTCATTTATTCATTCATTCACCTTCTCGACCAGCCGCTCGAAGGCCTTCAGTTGAAGCCTGTGATTCTTCTCGGGTCGGAATTGAGCGACTGAGACGATCCACGGTTTTCTCCGATAGTCTTCCTCTGCATTCATTTATTCATTCATTCATTCGGATATATCAATACAGATAGATATTCACTCGTTCATTCATTCATTCACTCACATTCTCTTCACAGACTTGCATTCCCTCGGCATGCCCCTCGGCTTTCTTTCGTTTGTTTCGCTCGGGGGACCGGGTCGGCCAGAGACGGCCCGCGGCTTTTTTTTCTGGCCAACGCGCCGATCCTTTTCGCTCGATCGCGTAAGAGAGAAACTTCCATACAGCGATCGAGAGTGAGCTTGCGGTCTGAGGCTGCTCCTCCTTCTGTGTACTGGGGGTGCATGCAGGCTTCCATACAGGCTCCCTCCCCGACCCCCCCTGCGGGCATGCATCCCGATAGGAAGGAGACACCCCCCCCACCTTCAATCGATCGGCTCTCGGCCCGGAAAGCGCGAATGTCCGTCGGGGGGTAGACGACAGGGACCTGTGGGAGGAAGGAAGAAGGACGCACACAAATAAATACAAAAGATACGTAATCATGACACAAATATGAACAAAATCAAACACACGGACACACAGAGAGAGACACAGAGAGAGAGACATTTTGGGAAATAGCTGTTTTGTTGTTCGAGAGTAAAAACACAAACCGAAAGAACCACCAACCACTACTAGAGAGCCAGGCAGCCAGGCAGTTTCTATGCCAATGACGAACCTACCTCTTTCTTCCATATTCGTTGGATGTGCGCCTGCGTCCACTTGGAATTCGCGACTGCCGTTCCCGCACAGGACCCACAGCACTGGTAAAGGAACCCCAACATCCGGTAATACCTGCAGGCAGCATCCATCTCGTGCATGTGGCATGCATGCATGCATGCATGGCATGTGGATGTCTTTTGTCTGTGAAGGAGCTTTCTTGTGATCTACATTCTTCGGAAGGAAGGAAGGCTGCTTCTGAGCAGGTATGTCACAGAACCGCATCGACGTATGAATTAGAGACCTGCTGTTCTGAGAGAAGAGGAAGGAGACCCAAAGAAAGGCTGTTCAGACTTCAGCACCAAAGTGAACAGTCAAAAAACTCCCGGCAGAGTGATACGATAGTCAGTGAGAAAAAGTCAATCATGCAAACGGGAGTCGGCACAGCGGAAAAACAAATGCAACGGTCAGCGGTGTGAGATTTTTCCGTGTACTTAACAATTCTTGCAGAAGTGCCCCCACCGCCCGCCCCCCCACCAACAACGAAGTTGCGTGCACTCAAGGACTGACAAAAGCTTTCCGCGTGTGAGGAAAGAGGACCTTGCAATCACCTCACTGTTGTTGAAAGACGACGCCCCACTTCGTACCGTCTCCAGCATATCGGTGGAGACGGTAGGATAGTGAGTGTAGCAGGCCACCTCGCACCCACCGAAAAGTCGTGCGACGGGATACGAACACGGGTACCCTGTGGTGTCACAGAACACCTCTGGGGCGAAGCGGAGCAGGCACTCAAGGCTGAGAATTCCCGCACCAACTGACTGACAGAGAATCGTTAAGACCGGCCAAGAGTCTGGATTTGCCAGGAACGTTAGCGATAGCCTTTTGAATTCAAGACGGGTCTGTGTGGAACAGAAGCCGCGACATTCCTCCTCGGAGGTCAGTCGGGCTGGGTTTGGACTCGACGAAGCGATTGCATTGAGAATGTCGATTCCAAATCTCTGTTTGACGTCTGACAGAATGTCGAAATCCGGCTTGCAGGACTTGCTGTAAATTACAATTTTGTCCGCCCTCCCTCTCCTCCCCGCCCCAGCCCCCCCCGCAGTGTTTTCCTGAAGGAGTCCCTCCACCAGACACCATAGAACCCGCTCTCCCCCCCCACCGCCATCACAGAACGGATGGAAGAAACCTATAGTTTTCTGGACTTGGCAGATTCTCAAGAGAATTCCGACCGAAAAGACAAAAAGACTGAAGACCCAGAAGGGAAAGACATTGAGCACCAGTAGGAGGACGGAGACGAACAACCAAGACAATACTCGATCCGACATCTCGCCTCCTTGCTGGCTCTTCTCCCTTTGAAACAGCCAGGGTTTCTTTCAAGCGCACGACCTCAAACCTCACTGCATCACGCTTCCTGAGACAGCATACCTGATCGACTGTAAAATGTTAGCCGGCAACCAACCAAAGAGTACCCCACCACACCTTTTAGAAAGAGACAAGCCTCGCAGAGTTGCTGGTGCGGCGTTGGTGTCAAGAGTTCCTTCATTTTATTAATAATGCCTGATCATGGCCCTGATTCAAGAGGATTCAATGATCATGACCGGCAACACGCATCGAACAGATGAACGATGATGAACAGCGACCTGCTGGCTATATATTATCGCGCGCATGCAGTTTGTCCAATTCGAGTTTGAGTGCTATTTCCCTAAGTTGCGCGTTTGGTGTACGTGATGGTTCCAAACTGAAGGTGAAATAGTGTATTTTGAAACGCGAAATTTACTATTTCACCAAAAAAATTGAAAAACTCGAGTTTGTTAAAAAATTATGGGTCCGCGAATTTTGGGGTTTTTCGGGTTGTGCAAAGGAGACGGCCCGGACCCAGAACAACATTTTCACTCAGAGGTCGAATTTCGCGAAACCATTGAAATTTAATCCAGAAAATGTCACTCTGCAACAGTTGTAAACACCTTGTTTTTTCCATACATTCTGTCTTTTAACCGAGCAAAAACATCTTTGACAGGCTGTGTATCTGGTAAGTAGGGGGGCTGTGTAACCAAAACAAGACCCCTCTCCCTGCAAAATCGTTGGGTCAAGTGCGTACGGTGTGTGGAAACATGTCATTTTCTTAATTAAATTTCAACGGTTTCGCGAAATTCAACCTCTGAGTGAAAGTGTTGTTCTGGGTCTGGGCCGTCTCCTTTGCACAACCCGAAAAACCCCAAAATTCGCGGACCCATAATTTTTTAACAAACTCGTGTTTTTCAATTTTTTTGGTGAAATAGTAAATTTCGCGTTTCAAAATACACTATTTCACCTTCAGTTTGGAACCATCACGTACACCAAACGCGCGACTTAGGGAAATAGCACTCAAACTCGAATTGGACAAACTGCATGCGCGCGATAATACGTATTTTTTTCTGTATATCTTTAATTTTCGCATATACAGTTTTTATAGTTATATTCATACGTATACATTCTGTGTACCCATGCATATGTGTGTCCGGTACACGAGAACGTCCGAGAGGGACAACCATTGAGGCGATCCCTTCGGTGCCTTCTGAGCTCAGTGTGTCTTGCTGACAATAGACTAATCGAGGGACTGCTTCCTGAGCTCACCGATCAAAAGTATACAGTCTGCAATGGCTTCTCTTTTCTTCTCTGCCAGTCGTCTTGAGAGCCGAGACCGGCATGGAGGGAAAGTCGGGGGTCACCGCATGCGAAGAGCCGGACGAAGGCACTGCCTGCCACTCAGATAAATCGTTTGATTCACGGAAACGAATTCTTGTTTTCTCTGGCGATGGGACTGTCGGAGGTCATGCAAGCGTTTCATGGTATTCTACAGGCGTGCGGTCTCACGCGACTGCACACCATCAACATTCCAGTACCAGTTGGATGGCCGTGCGACCACCTGCCATCTTCAGCCGTGAAAACGTGTTCGAGCAAGCTGCTTTATGATCCGTGCTCGATGCGTTTCTCCACTAGCCAACTGGAAGCAGAGTACAGACACAGATGTGCAAATTCTTTGCCTGGGTCCATATCAAGCTCTGCAACGTATCTGAAAGTCTCCGTTGTATGTCTGAGCATGATGGATGCCCTCCTTGGACAAGTGCTCCTGCACACTGACAGAGCACAGCAGTCGGAGTTCGAATTCCGTTTCTTCCTTCCCTCTACTGCTCAAGTGCTTGCCACGGCCTCGAGATTCGCTCTCTTGCAGTGGCTTGAGGTGCACACTCTGACGTGGCAGCGTGCCTCTCGCAAGTGCGCCCTCCTTCTGGGTGCAGTGCTTTGCGGGATCTTCACAATCAACGGCTCGGTCTTCGAGTCATTGGTCCAAGTTGTTTTGGGGCGAACGGAAAGAACCGCGACGGGGTGTAGCCTGTCCTTGTCCGGACTTGTCACAGCTGCACTTGCACTCACAATCTGGGCCACCCAACTGCCCATGCCCTTCCAGTGCACCTCAGTCGCCCTTCTGGTTGTCCTCACATATATCGGGACAATACAGTTGGTCGACGTACTTTGGCATCTCTGGTCAGTCACCTTTGCTCGCGCTCAGTCATAGTTTTGGTAGATTGGAACCGTCTCGACGAGATGCGAGATTTCTATAGAGATTTCCAGTGTGCTGGCTTGACTGAGGGGTTGCTTGCCTGTCCATCTACATAGATGAATGTTGCACTTGCTATCTGCCTGTCCTCGTTCCCAACCATTCAACTATTCCATTCACTTGCCCCTTCTGACCGTGCCCCCTCCCAGTCATGCTCTTCTCCGCACCCACTACCTCCTCCGGCCTGCTCACTTCTGAAAAGGGCAGCAGGCGAGGAAACACTGAAAGGGGGTCCAGAGAAGACTCATGAAGACGATCTACTGCGAATGTGTGAAGTTTTGATGGACTTCGACAGGCATCGATGGATGCATAGAAAGGTGAAATAATTCCATCGTTCTTCTCGTGCATTGGTTTAAGATGTGTACACACCACAGCACAACCAATTCATTTGTCCTGAACGAATGACTGTTGAGTCTCGAACAACAGTCTCTGTGCATGCCTTCTGTCCACTCGCTGTACTTGCAGTCGTTTTTCCGCTCTGCCCGGCGACACGGGGTATCGGCTTTTCGGGGTCGGCCTCTTGTCTCTCGTCGGTTTGTGCGATGTTGTCTTAGCACGAGTGGAAGAGATCGCACGGAGACGCAGGTTCTGCGTCACCCCTGTAAACATCCCGGGATCTCCTGTGATTGAAGGGGGGGGGGGTGAAAAGCAGAGTTCGCATTCGACTGCCATGGGAACCAAGATGGACCTTTTGTTAACAAAACTCGATAGAATGAGAAAACGATTCAAGCACAACGAAGAGGTAGCACTAGGAATTTCTGCCGTCACGGATTTTCTCCGAGGGGGTACCAGCAATCTGTTTGAAGTTGATCTCTCGAGTACGCGTTTGACAACCGATCCATCTTCAAGGCCGGAAGAGAGAAACATGAGGTCATATCTCGAGTCCCTCAGCGCCCTCAGGGGGGACCTTTCATCTTCGCAAAGGGGAAAAGCAGGAACCTCAGGAGTAAATCCTTCTCCTGCTTTGCCGAAGAGGGCGATCTCACAGCAGGAAACGTTAGGGGGTAACAGAGGGAGAGGGATAGAGTCCCCTGTCATTCTTTCAAGAGGGCACTCGGGTACCTTGGGCTCAATAGACGAGGAGGGAAGAGAGAGAGAGCTTGCAGAGGGCAGAAACAGAAAGGTAAGTGCCAACGTGAATGGGATAACCGCATGGCTGCAAAAGCGGGACACATACAAAAAACAAAAAACAAAAATAATTAAAGTTCAATCAGTGATCGGGGTCTTGTTGAGGGCCCAACTCTCTCTCTCTCCCTCCCTCTCCACATGTATGCATGTATATGTATATGTATGTGTGTATGTATACGAACAGATGCCCACTTTTGGTTCTTTGTTCGGCTGTCTTTTCATAGTTCTCAATTTCTGCATGTTTCTGTCTCGTTCAGCCTTCTATTTCGATGAGATTGTTTTTCCTCTGAGCGCTCTCTTTTATTCACAAAGACAAACAGCATTCGCCCCCGTTTCTGTTGCATGAATTCATTGATGTGTGTTAAAGAAGAAAGCAAGCCTGAGTACCTGATAAGTGGCAGGTTCTACCAAAAGTCTCTTCGAGGACTTTTCAAAGAAGCAAATTGTAGTGTGTCATGATTTCAGAGTACATGTTTGCATCCAGTAAGTAAATGTTCTCTCCGTCTACCCATCTCTCTAGTATCCATGGTTGGGACCCTTCCAGTGCATTACTGTGTCTCAAGTGCTTGCTCCCTTTTTGTCTCCCATTGTCCCCCAACCCTTT
This sequence comes from Chromera velia, assembly GCA_018398765.1. Lineage (NCBI taxonomy): Eukaryota > Chromeraceae > Chromera > Chromera velia. The sequence continues at coordinate 13,178 of JAHBMJ010002992.1, forward strand.
CCCCGTGATATTCATAAGTCTTTCTGTGTGTTTGCATGAACACCAATGCCTTCCTGCATGCAGGTAAAATTTGGTGACCTTCCAATGGGCATACCCATCCGGAGCGTGTCCATAGGATCCCCCCAGTCCCCTGTCCGGGTGTCTGTGGATGATCCGGCAGAGGACGCAGAGGAGTCACTGTCCACCTCTGTTGGAAGGTCTGTAATTTTGTTCTCTTTCCTTAACAATCAATCGGGGTGCGCGGGGAGAAAATGTGTTGCTTTTTTGAAGGTGCAGACTATTTCGTCTTTCTTTGATTCTGGAGAAGGTAGTGAGGTCTGCATGGGTCCTGACGGGCCTCGCTCAACGAGATGTCTTTTCTCATTTTGTGGGTGAATGGTGAAGTGGGGGCGAGATTGGGTTACTCACGAGGGGCTGGAGAGGTGTGAGAAACGACGCAAGCGTGTAACAGGAGTGGAATATACAAGGAGAGGTTGCTTGATCGTCTTTTCTGCTCGTCTGTGTGGTTCCCTTTCATTCCTTTTTTCCTCATCTCCAACACCCTTTCTTATTGCTGCCTATTCTCGACCTGAATCGCTCTTTTGAAATATTATGAATATGTCTGCAGGTGGAGCATTGATATGCTGAAGGTGAACCAGCACAGCGGTGGGCGTCCAATCGCTGCTCTTGCAGATGCTGTGTGGACTCGGTTCAGACCCCTTTTTGAGAGTGTCTCTTGTCAGGTCTGTCTGTTTTTCTGTCTCGACTTTTGTCCGTGCATTCATTTATCTTATCATGATCGTTTGTCGTTCGATCCTCATGAGAGTTTGTGTGTCTGTGCGTGACCTCGTCTCTCTCTCAGTGCGTCTTCTTGTCCATCTTGTCTATCCTTTTCTTTCTCCTTCAGTTTTGTATCTCTCTATATCAGAGAAAACAAGAGGAAGCACCACGAAGCCTGTCTGCTTGTTCGATCCTTTAGCCTTCTTTCGTTTGTCCTCCTTCTCTTTCGCTGTCTCTGTCTCTCCCGCTTTGCTTCTTTGTTTCTTCGTTGTTGGTTTTTCTGTGTTTCTTTGTTACCCCTTCCTTCCTTCTTTCCTTCCTTCCTTCCTTCCTTCCTTTCCTCCTTCTTTCCATTCTTCCTTATTATTTCGTCTGTTTTCTTTCTGTGTGTCTTTTTATCTTTTCTGCACGCTCATGCGCTTGCAGGTGGACCCTCAAAAATTTCTCGCGCTCGCAGACGCCCTAGAGGCCCGATATATCAAGGAGAACCCCTACCACAACAACATTCACGGGGCAGACGTGACGAACTCAATGATCTTCCTTCTTGATGTCCGTCTGTCTGTCTGTCTGTCTGTCTGTCTCTCTGTCTGCCCTTCTGTCTGTCTGTCTGTTCTTTCTTTCTTTTTGTCTGTGGTGTTCATGAAGAAAAAGAGGGAGAAGAAGAAGAAGCATATAGTCTGTCTGTCCGTCTTTCTTTCTTTCTTTATTTCTTTCTATCTGTCTGTCTGTCTGTCTGTCTGTCTGCCCTTCTGTCTGTCTGTCCGTCTTTCTTTCTTTATTTATTTCTTTCTGTCTGTCTGTCTGTCTGTATGTCTTTCTTTCTTTCTTTCTGTCTGTCTGTCTGTCTGTCTGTGTGTCTGTCTGTCTGTGTGTCTGTCTCTGTGTGTCTGTGTGTCTGTCTGTCTGTCTGTCTGTCTGTCTATCTGTCTGTCTGTCTGTCTGTCTGTCTGTCAGGGAGAAGAAGAAACATATAGTCTGTCTGTCAGTCACATATAGTCTGTCTGTCTGTCTGTCCCCCCACCCCCCACCCCTGTCTAAAGACCATGACGGTGCCGGTCCCCGCGTGCAGTTCTGTTTCTTTTTTCTTTTTTTGTTTTTTGTTTTTTGAATTTTTTTGTCGTGTCTTCTTTTCTTCTCTTTCTTGTCTTGAGTGGAAGCAGCAGAGGAGTAGCGTGTGAAACCAGTGATCACGTGAAAGTCTGTCGGGAGGTGGAGAGGCAAGGGGCGCTTAACTTTCACCTTTCGGGCCCCCTGCCCACGCTGTTTAATTGTTGGTGCTGTTCTTTTGTCTTTGTTCTTTCTTTCTTTTTGTCTGTGGTGTTCATGAAGAAAAAGAGGGAGAAGAAGAAGAAACATATAGTCTGTCGGTCTGTCTGTCTGTCTGTCCGTCCGTCAGTCTTTCTTTCTTTCTTTCTTTCTTTCTTTCTTTCCTTCTTTCTTTCTTTCTTTCTTTCTGTCTGTCTGTCTGTCTGTCTGTCTGTCAGCCCTTCTGTCTTTTTTCTTTCTTTCTTTCTTTCTTTGATTCAGTCAAGCTGGGCCTTCTTCTCTTCGCCACTTCCTTTCAACTCAGAATCATGACAGTGAACGAATTGGTGCTCAATTTTGAGGGTGGAATGGTGTCTGTTTCGTTCTGTTCTTCGTCCTTGATGTCCTCTCCGTCTCTTTTCTCTGCTTTCTTGATGACTCTCGAGTTTTGTTCCCACCCAATCTCCGTCGCATATTGCAACTCTGTAAGCTTCCTCCTCTCTCTTTCTCTCTGACTGAGTGCACTTGAATCCTGCGGTTTATCACAAGAACAAATCCACCTTCGCTAGAGATCATGAGAACACCCAGTGTGTATGAGGGAATAAACCAGCTCATACTTTCTCGTTCCATACAGAGACGGAATGTACAGATAAATGCAGTTCATCTGTAGTCATAGAAATGAACTTGCACTTGTCGCACGGTTCACGCTTGCAGGTTTCTGGCGCCTTTGCGCACCCAGAATCGGGGAATGAACCCACGCGTATGCCACCACTTACTTTCTTTGGTTCGGTAATCTCGGCCATGGCTCACGATGTGGCGCATCCGGGCACTAACAACCTTTTTGAGATCAACCGGAGAACGGAACTGGCGATCAGGTGGGTTCAGCAGGGGGAGAGAGGTTCTGCATGAGACGGTTGACTGACTGCACATGCACGCACGAACACGCCCATGCATTGTGGGTCTTTTTTCTTTGCAAGGGATTTTGAAGGACAGAGCAAAATCAATCATGAATGCAAAACGCTCAATGCAGGCTTGGAGGGAAAAAAGATAGTTGTTTGACAGTAAAACGTTCAACGGCCAAACGTTCAACGGCCACAAGTGAAGTATACCAAAATAAATGGATACACTTAAAGTGAAGTCAACACACTCCGATAGAGCAGCAAGCGCAATGAAGATACAGTGAGAAGGCAACAAAATTAAGACTATGGCAACTCCTTCCCGTGTGTTGTCAATCCCGCCCCCCCTTTCTTTTCCCGGCATCACCCGTCGCTCTTGACATACTGCTTGCCGACCTCTCCGAGCGAATGCAATGTCCACTCACAAAAGAATGCGCGTCATCCATCCTCGACTAGACAATTACGGACTGATCGAACCCTCAAATATGTCTGCAGATACAATGACTATTCGGTCCTCGAAAACTTCCACAGCGCCACGCTGTGGGAATTGATGAGAAGCCCGCAGCTCAACGTTTTTTCGGAGCTTCCTCTGGCAGAGTGGCAACGAATAAGTCAGTGCGTCAGTAAGTCAGTCCATCAGATATGCAATTAGCTCGAGCGCTTCTTTCTTTCTTTGTCTTCGTGCTTCTCCTTCTCTTTTCACATCGACACCACCATTAGCTAGTTGATGAGCAGTCAAAGAAGAGGGGGAAATTGCAGCAGTCAATTTAATTGCTGGGTTGTTCCCGCATCAACAGAAGAAGAAGACAACAAGAAGTAAGGCTGCTATCTACGATCAGACCAGGCAGGCCCGGGTGGTGGGTGTACTTTTTCTTCTGTCAATTCAGAGAATAAAAGAGTGCATTGCCCCTCGGCACAATTCTTCACCCTTTCACTTCCGTACACGCCTACATCCGCAAAGACACAAACCCAAACTCACAAGCCCAGAGACGCATAGATAGAGATATATCCACAGCACGAGAGACTCCAAGCAGAAGTGAACATGCAGCGGCTAGCTGCAAAAGTTCGGAAATATTGTGAACGATGCAGCGCCTCTCCCTTCTTGTTCTTGCGACTCTTCGCGTAGTTCCTCGTCAAGTTTGACCTCTCATGGTGGACATGCAGAAAGCACAAGTGTTCTCTGCTCGCTCGACCCCTGATACAGAGTGGCCCGATTTTATTTGGAATAGCCATATTGACTTAATTGATTTGCCTGCATGCAGGAAAGATGATGTGTGAGCTTGTCCTGGAGACGGACATGAAAAAACACTTTGAAGCCTTGGCGAACTTCCGCTCGACGCTCGTCAATAACTTTGAAAGACTAGATGCGTCCGGGGAACCTGAGGAGGAGGAAGAGGATTCGGAGGCAGAGGATGAAGGGGGG
>JAHBMJ010002992.1:27500-35016 GCA_018398765.1 Chromera velia
GCCTGTCTGTCTGTCTGTCTCTCTCTCTCTCTCTCTCTCTCTCTCTGTGTGTGTGTGTGTGTGTGTGTGTGGTATCCCCCCTTCTTTATCTCTGTTTTGCTTCGTTTCTTTTTCTTTCTTTTCTCTGGTCTTCTCTTGTCCCACACAACCGTCTGTGTGCTTTCGGTGTGTGCATCGCTACGCAGAGAAAAAGAAAGATCGGGGGGGCGAGCGCGAGAGCGAAAGGGGCAGAGCAAGAGAGAAAGGAAACAATTGGGAAATAAATCAGTGCCTAAACAAACAAATAAATGAATAAAAGAAGAAAAGAAAGAACAAAAAAAAAGAAGGGAAGAAAGCACACCGAGGAAGGGAGAAAGAAAGAGCAGGAGAGAATGAGAGAGAAAAAGAAAGAAAGATGGAGACTCACACGGCTGTCACTAAAATGACCGTCACAACTACAGCCCTCACGACATCATTCGACGCTAGTTTCTCTCCCCAATCTTCGCCTCCCTCCGTCTTTTCCCTCTCTGTCGTCTGGGTCGTCTCCACGCTGACTCCGCTCACGCCAAGCCCCCCAGAAGGTTGACCATTCTCACCCGAACGTGGCACAGGAGTCACCTCAGGGGGGGGGCGGGCCTCGGGATCTCTCCCTCCAGTCTCCCCTCCCCTCTCCTTTCCAATTCCCCCTCTTTCGGACACCGCACCATACTGTCCCTCTCGCTCCTGCTGCACACTCCCCCCCCCCACACCTGTCACTGCATTTCCTTTTCCTCTTGGCCTCTTCACTTCGGGCCACTGCTGACTCTGCGGAATCAGCCTGTCGGATGGCCCCTCCTCCAACCTGCAGCCAGCACGGCCCGGCAACGGCAGGGGAAAGACAGGAGAGACAGACGCGTTTGTTGGTTGGCATGCATGCATGAAAAAAGGTTGGTACCTGTTCAGAGAGGCACAAGAAGAACTATGCTTCATGTGATTCGGTTTCTTGCATAATCAAGGTACAATCTCTGTGTCTGTTAGAAGGTCTGCGTGTGAAGAAAACAGATGGGCACGCATGTCTGCGGAAAAACGCGTTCACCTCCCTAGCGCAAGGCACGTGTAAACGAAGTGAGTCAGAGAGGGAAATCACATCTTCACGACAGTCGCAAAGCAGCGGCCTGCCCACTTACGCAAATGCCCTTCTCCCAAAAGAAGAATGGAAAAAGAAAAAGTCGTTCTGAACGAGAAAAAATTCCCGTGAAGTTCCCATCTCACCCTCCTACACGCTCCAATCCTTTCTCTCTATGCAATGATTCAGCAAAGTCTTTTCTTCAGTCTCATATAAAAAAATCTCAGTCACTCTTCCTTGAAGATCCCTCCTCCCTTCAGATTGAATCTAGCAGTCATCATTTATTTATTTGCCAGGTCTTCATTCTCCTGACTGACCTCCCACCCCTTGTTCCCTTTTCCAAAGAAGAGGACTGGGACGGGGTCAGCGCCCAGCTGACGAACCCCGACAACGAGGCTCGCATGGGGTACACTTGGAGCTGCAGCATTCTTTGACGGATATCACACACAACACCACACACCACACAGCGACAAAAACAGCCATCCACCCGCATACATAAGATGGATAGAATGCAAATAATGTGCTTCCAATTCGACAGGAATGGAAAGAAAGAAGGCCCAGACACCATGCAGCCACCGACATTTCCTGCCACACACATGCAAGCATGTCCTCACACATCTGCCGCCATGGATACACACAAAAGACAGGGAACGAGGGTGGACGAGTGCTGGCTGCGTAGATGAAACCCGGAAACGGCAAGGAAGGAAGGAAGGAACAAGTGCAAAGTTGGGGCACGGAGGCAAAAAGACTCGGCGTCCCCCCGCCATACAAGGAAGGAAATCTTTTGCCCATCAAACGTCACTTCCCGCCCTCGCAGTCCCCTTTCAAGTCAATCAGCCCAACAGGCCACCCGGTCTGTTCTCATGTAACCACGAAAGAAACAACTTTTCCTTCTGCCCCACGAAAAATCCCCCCCCCGCCTGTCTCTGAGTTGAGGCAAAACTGACTTAATTCCGCAATGCGAACAACCGCGGAATTCACAACGAACGAACGTGTGTACACAGACGTTTCTTTGTGTGTGTGTGTGTGTGTGTGTGTGTGTGCGTGTTTGATAAGGGCGGCACGGTGAAGCGAAAATCATCATCATGAGTCTGTCTGTCAGTCATCGATAACGTCAGCATGCATGAGAGAGAATACCGCAAACAAAAAGCAAAGCCGCCAAGACTGACTGACTGACTGACTGACTGACTGACTGATTGACTGACTGACAGACTGACTGACTGATTGACTGACAGACTGACTGACTGACTGACAGGGACGATAAGAACCATCACGAAGAATAAAAGAACTCTGCAGTCAGGCAGTAACTCATGATTGATTTATACAAAACTGTCGCACTGATACACGTCAATGCAGAGACTGTGAGAGAAAGAAGCAGAAGGAAGGCATGGAAAAGAAAACAAGTATTCCAACCCCACAGGCACACGAAGGGCCCTATTTGGCTTCGTTCAACAACTCTTCCGCTTCTTCGTGTGTGCGTCTTCGTCTCTTTTTCCAACTGGCCTCTTCCTAGGAATCTTTTGACTTGAATTTTTTCCAGCGCTCAGAAATGCGACCAGGCCGCTACTGCAAAACACCGTAATTAACTGCTTTGATTCCTTTCAGGTTTGTTTCAAAAGATGATGATGACGAGTTGATTCACTCGATCGTTAAGACTGGAATGACAGGACCCGCTCTATCTCTCCGGATTGTTTCTCCCTCCTCCCGTCTGAAAAATGCGGCTACCGTAGAAGCAAGCAATGACGCAAGCAAGCAAGCAGGCAGGCAGCCAAGAGACGAACGAACGAACCTGGCGACTTGCATCAGGGGGTTGTCCAGGGGGTAATTGCAGATGAAGTCTTCCTTTGTTTCCTCCAACCTGATCGATACATCCACCCATTCATCGAAAGGATGGAGGAACAAATGAAGAAAGGAAAGAAGTAACAGCTTGAAAGAAAACAGCACTAACGAACGCAGCAGAGAGAAGTAAAAAGAAATTCAGCAACACTCTGTGGATCATCTTCTTTCTTCCACCCTGCCTGCCTCATCTCATGTGTCAGATTAGACGTACGTAAGCTGTTTAGGACACGAGACGCAGAAGAGAACAAACGACTGAAGGTTCTACCAAAAGAGCGCCAACATGACTGGCAAGTGGCCACAAGGGTTTGTCAGAATACAGAGAGGACCACGGGGACGGCATCAGCGCACGGTTGTGCACTATCAAAGAACCACACAAACCGGAAGGCTTGGCGAATGATGAGGACGTGCTCTAACAAAGACACATTTGTGTCCAGGCAGAGAGGGCTAAAAGGACCGAGCGGTTGAATGAGTAACGCGCGAGCACCGACACTCTCTCACAGGAACACAATCTGGCAAATCAAAAAGCTAGATGCTCACAGGAGGAAGAAAAAAACTGACCAAGACAGATACCCGCAGGTTGCCAGAACTGTGAAGAAGATGAAGAGAAAGGTTGAGCACGAAATAGAAAGGCTCCAGATTCTCTCTGCAAATGCACAGGGAGGGAGAAGTGATCACATAGACACACAAACGGTCAAGCAAGGTGCGGACACACCAAGGAGAAAACAGACGAGCAGGAGAAGATGCAGGAGCACAGAAAGAACAGCAGCGACCCGTCGACCTTGATCAAACGAAGTGGCGACCGATGGCAGCAGAAAGCGAGAGAGAAGTGAGGAGGCCCACTCGAAAGAGAATGAACGAACGATCTCACGAAAGAAATGAGCGAGCAAACAAACAAGTATGTACAGAAAGAAAGAGAGAAAGACCGCAAGGAGAAAAGGGGCAGGCAAATTATGAAAAACCCAAAAGACGTCGAGGCTCTGACCTCCACTTTTCTTTTATTCCAAAAACTCACACACACAGACACCCTCCGCTCCCAACAACCCTTCTGGCTGACCGACCCACCGATTGACGGTTGCTTCATTTCGTTTGCAACAGGGATCACGTTGAAGTGGCTGCAAATGTTTGTAGTGCCGGGAGAAGGGGGGGGGAGGGAAGCGGGACAGAGGCTCAGAGTGGAGGGATGGACAGAACTGGTGGACAAAAAGTGTGAGCGGGAACAGAAAGGTCAGCGCGAAGCAACAGTATGAACAAAGCACCAACAGGCAACTGTTATTCCGCACCCCTACTGATCCTTCCTCTTCTACCCAAGGCCTTTGAATCCATCCAACCGTGCTGTAGAGACATGCAGCCGCACAAACAAACAAACAAAATCCCTCACAAACGGTACTTCCGTCTCAACCTCCCTCGCCGCTCTGAGGGCGCATAAAACTGTGTACACAAGCGGTATGCCAACATCTCTGTCTCTCTCTCTCTCTCTCACACACACACACACACAGACACACACACACACACACACACACACAGAGGGAGACAGAGACAGAGAGACAGAGAGAGACTGACGGGCTCATTTACTGACTCACTTGAAGTAGGCGAAAGTGCCAATGTTAAACGTCTTCAGGGCGCCAACCCCCCAACGATAGAGCACTACCCCCCCCTGCTTTCCTCCTGTGTGTGTCTCTCCTCCCGCGAGGTCTGCCTTCTCCACTGCTTCTCCAAAGAACCAGGGGGCCTGGAGGGCCACCACACAGGCTGTGTAGAAAAGGGATAACAGGGAGACCCCCGACACGTGTCGCAAGACCGACATCTTTTTCGGAATGCAAAGCCTGCACGCAATGGAGGAAAGAATGAGTGAGTGAACAAAAGAGCGGACGAATGGACGAAGGTGAATGATGGAGCACGAGTGACGGAGCAAAAGAACGAATGAAAAACGAACGAACGAACGAAAAGAAGGAACAACGGGGAGAATCAAAAGCGGAAAATCCCGAAGCAGATGAATAGAGACAAATCCCCGGCGACTCACAAGCACGCACGCGCGACCATAGAGAAACAAGAAGGAGAGCACTGGACTGACTGACTGACGGCCAAATGATCATCAGCGAAAGAATGATCAGGTTACGGGTCTCAAGCATCCAGCTGCAGCCAAACAAGCGAGCAAGCAACAAAGCCAGAAAACGCACAAATGAGAGAGAGAGAGAGAGAGAGAGAGTGACCGATAATCTTCAACGGATGTCCCTTGCATCACCCGAAGAACATGAGGCTGTCCAGGCACCAAGGAAGAATTTGACGGGCCTCCGGAAAATGCGTCGCAACAAAGATCGAAAGCTGGGATGACCCGCCCAGTTGCACAGATAGACTTTGAAGTATTCAGCGCCAACTTTGACACATACTTGATCGTTTTCTGTCCTTCAGACCAGCCAACAGTATGAAGACCAAAGGGGAAGCTGGCACAGGCAGCGGGAGACAAAGAGCTTTCAGGAAAGAGCGTGGGATTGCCAAGAGAAGTTGAAAAGCATCCGTAAGAGGACATAGGCAGTCGCGCTCACAGGTTGGTTTTCTTTTTTTCTGTCCTGCTTGACAATGCATATAAAAGAGATCTTGGTTTCCTTTCCTTCTTTTTTCCCTTACACCGTCTTCTGTCTTTTTGCCCTCTGGACACCTCCCTCGGCATGCAATCTCCCTCTTGCCACTTTGCTTTTCCGTCGGAAGGACATGAAATCAAGTGGTCGACCAGAAGAACACACAGCAAAAGCATCATAATTTTTCAAACATATGGCGATACAGGCAAGAGTGCAGAGAGGTGGGCGGACAGACAGAAGCAAGGAAGCAGACAGGCAGGCAGACAGACAGAAAGACCTCTACCCACCTTGGAACTCCGAAGGGCGTCAAAAGTTCGGCAGCGAAGTCCCCCATGAAGATGAAGTTGCAGGTGACAGACAACAAAATTTCAAAGAAAATCAGAATGTCAATCACAGGCCCAGCCGCAGACCCGATACAGAGCCCCAGAAGGTCGGCATAAGACTGACAACCCGTCTTGACTGCAGCCAGCATCAGTATAGTCATGGTTAAGTTCGTGACCAGACCACAGAGAGCCATGATCGAAATGCCGAGAACGACTCCCGAGGACTTCACAGCCCATGGAAGAGCAAGAACACCACTGCCGATTGCGGAGGCCGTCATAATGTTGAAGGATCCTACGAAAGAATCAGGAGGGAAGGTTTTCTTCCTGTGTGCCTTCTTCGACTTCTTCTCTGTAACTTGGCCATCACCAGCTGCAGTCGCAATGCTGCTGCCGCTTTCCCCCGCTGCCGGTTCGATTTCCTCATCCCCATTTCCCTTGAGAAAGTCAAAGGCCGACTCCTTCTCCAGAGATCGCCGGCGGGAGATTTCAAATGGCTTATCAGGACTTGTCGGCCCGGGGGGGGGCGGGGAGGGGGGCATCTTGTCTCTGACTGAATTCCGACCGTCACTCTGCTTTCTCCTCTAATCCTTTACGGTTTTTCGGCTTCTCTAGCGGAAAACGACCTACCCCCCCAGATTCTGGCTGCTACTCAGTGGAATGACGCCTTTTTGTGCAGTTCGAACTCAGCAAGGAATGGGGGCGAGCTAGAAACATCTAGAAACAGCGTTCGTGAAACAACTACGAAGATGCCGTCTCCTTGCAGCCCGCGCATGCCCGCGCCGAATCTTTGCACGGAATCTGCATGTGGCCCCGGAAAGCGAAGCGGGGGGCACTTAAAAACAGAAATACCCATGCACGCCAAAAACCCGGCCCCGAAAGGCTGAATTTGCGCCATGCGTGCGTCAGATGGGTTTCAGATCCGCGGGCTTTTTTCCCGCGGTGGGGGGATTCCGCGGCGAAAAGCTATATACATGCGCGCGCACGCTTTTTTCCCACGGGGGGGGGAGGGGTCGGAGAGACCATGCATGACCCCGGAAAGCGAAGCGGAGGGCACTTAGAAAACAGAAATACCCCAGCCCACGTGCGTGCATGCTGTGGCCCCGGAAAGCAAAGCGGGGGGCACTTAGAAAACAGAAATACCCCAGCCCACGTGTATGCATGCACGCTGTCTTTCGGCAAAAACCTAGCCCCGAAAGGCTGAATGTGCGCCAAATGTGTATGCGTCAGGTGGACTTCAGACCCGATTACCCGATTTTCACCAAAAAAAGGCCCCGGAAAGATCCTGTCCCAAATGGTTTAGAAAAGCATGCATGAACCCGCGTCGTCATGCATGCGTGCGTCAGTGGCCCCGGAAAGTGACAGACTACATCCCCGGGCTTTTTTCCTGGGGGAGGGGGGGTTCTACGGCTTTTTCCGCAGGGGTTCTACGGCTTTTTCCGCAGGGGGGGGGAGGTCGGCGCGACTGCCCAATCGGCTGGCCGGCGTGCGTCAATCGTGAAGTTCTTATTTTTCTTGTTTTCCAGGGCTGTTCGCAAGCTTGCTTGTGTCAGATAGAAATACCCCAGCCCACGTGCATGTATGCACGCTGTCTTTCGGCAAAAACCCGGCCCCGAAAGGCTGAATTTGCGCCATGCGTATGTCAGATGGGGCGCTTACCCCCGGGTTTTTTTCCCGGGGGGGGGAGAGTTCCGAGG
>JAHBMJ010002992.1:39118-59940 GCA_018398765.1 Chromera velia
CCCCCTTCCTTCCTTCCTTCCTTCCTTCTTCCTCCTTCCTCCTTCCTTGCTTCCTTTCTTCCTTTCTTTTCTGCGTCCTTTATTTCTCTCAATGTAGCCAAGTTTTTCCCTTCTTTTTTCTTATACCTCAATATAGCGTTTTTTCTTTTTTCCTTTCTTTATTCCATTCTGTTCTTCTTTCTCTCTTTCTTTCTCATTTGCCTTCTTTCTTTCTTCCTTCCTTCCCTCTTTCTTTCTTTCTTTCTTTCCTTTTTTCTTTCTTTCTTTTGCTTCCTTCCTGCCTTTTTCTCTCTCTCTCTCTCTCTCTCTCTCTCTCTCTTTCTTTCTTTCTTTCTTTCTTTCTTTCCTTTTTTCTTTCTTTCTTTTGCTTCCTTCCTGCCTTTTTTTTTCTTTCTTTCTTTCTCTCTCTCTCTCTCTCTCTCTCTCTCTCTCTCTTTCTTTCTTTCTTTCTTTCTTTCCTTCCTTCCTTCCTTCCTTCCTTGTTTCGTTCGTTGGTTCTTTCTTTCTTTCTTTCTTTCTTTCTTTCTTCCTTTCTTTCTCTCTTTCTTTCTTTCTTTCTTTCTTTCTTTCTTGCTTTCTTTCTTTCTTTCTTTCTTTCTCTCTTTCTTCCTTGCTTCCTTCCCTTGTTTCTTTTGGTTTGTATCTCTGTCTGTCCGCCCGCCCGTCCATCTGTCTACCAACAGAAGAAACATGAGGACAGAACGGAAGAGAAGAGAAGGGTGAAAAAAATCACAGATGAGAGCCATACTGTCCGTGTGTCCATGTCTATGTCTGTCTGTCTCTCTGTCTACGACTTAAGGCCTGGAGCTCTGGTACCCTTCCACTGAGAGCGCGCCAACAGAAGAGAAGAAAACAGAAGAGAATGAAAAGAAGGCTCTGTCTGTCCGTCCGTGTTGTCTGTCTGTGTCTGTCTGTCTGCCTGTCTGTCCGAAAGAAAGGAAGCGTTTCGGAAAAAGTGAAGTGAAGAAAAGACGATATAGTCTGTCTGTCTGTCTGTGTCTGTCTGTGTCTGTCTGTGTCTGTCTGTGTCTGTCTGTGTCTGTCTGTGTCTGTCTGTGTCTGTCTGTGTCTGTCTGCCTGCCTGCCTGCCTGTCTGTCCGAAAGAAAGGAAGCGTTTCGGAAAAAGTGAAGTGAAGAAAAGACGATATAGTCTGTCTGTCTGTCTGTCTGTCTGTCTGTCTGAATATTGTCTGTCTGTCTGTCTGTCAGTCTCTCTGAACGGAAGCAAGAGAAAAAGAAAGAAAGGACGATATAATCGGTCTGTCTCTCCGTCCATCTGTCTGTTTTCTTTCTTTCTTCTTCCTGCAGGTTGATGATCCGAAATCGCATTCCCTCGACGACCTCTGACTTCCAGAAACTTGACCACAAGACGCAGTGGAGAATTTTCCAAACGATCGGCGTCTGCCTGCTCGTCGTCCCTGCCGTTAATTACTTGTACTTATAAATCTTTCTTTTCCTCCACCGACACCTAGACCGACACGTGCAATAGAGCGCACTCCAGACCCCCAAGAGGCCCTCCCTGATCCCAACCTGGGTCTCCCGACAATTAATTGGGGGGCACGCATGTCGTACCTGAACCGAGTTGCAGCTTCAAAAAGCCCGACCACCACTGCAGACGTGCTGTCCTATGTGGCTCGGATGGGTGTCACCGTACCCCGTGTCACTGTGCATACCACCCGGAGAAAAACACGTATCATTTTTAAAGATGTCAAAAAATCAACTAAAAAAGCATTAAAAAAATGATCCAAGTCCAATTAAAGGATAATTAAGACTTACATATGAATTTAGAATATTGAATTTACAGAAATTGAATTTTGTTGGACTCTCTTTGGAGCCATATAGACTTAGTATTAGACTAGCACTGGCACATAGACTAATGATAGTGAAAGACCAATCATGATGACTGCAATGAATCAATGGTGATTTAATCTAGGCTTCAATCTTTTTATTCTGATAATTTATTCACCCACTATACTTCTCCTCCTCCACACTGTGGACCATACGACACACTCTAAAATTTAGTACTTAGATTTAGTAACTTTAGTACAAAAAAAAACTAGAAATTTTTAGTAGAAAAATATTTAAATATATAAATGTTAGAGCTGGTATCATTGTTTAGACTAGTTTAGACTGTGAACATGAGTGTCAACACATACTCTAGCACATACTATCAAAATCGCTAGGCCGGCTGGATCCTAGGCTGGATCTAGATGGTTTGATGGCTAGTCTGACGGCTGAATAGTACATAGTGAATACTACTATAATACATATAAGCCTGGTTCAGTGGTCTATGTCTGATATGTCAGAATAATTTACTAGACGATTTGTGCTATAGGATTTATGCCGATGTAAGAACTTATATTCAATAAAAATTGTTTTTCAAATAAATCAATGCATGAGTCGCAGCATGACAGACTGTAGTGACAGTCAATTAGGATATGTCTTTTTCACTGCCTTGAATCAGGCTCTTGTAAAATCATTGAATCAGACAGAAGTTTTTTGTTCAGCTTTTGTCGAACTTGCGGGACCTTTCATTTCTTCTGCTTCTGCTCCGATTCCTCTGCTGTGAGGAAGACGTGAGAACAGACCCAGAACAGACAGGAGCTGGAGGGACATCCCGTTGGTCCATCCAAATCCTGTTTGAGGCTCGTATTCTCCCAACGCACCCGTTGTCCCCTTCAGTGTGCAGTGATATTTTTCGAAAAACGTCCCTGTACGCTTCCACCCCGCAAGCACAGTTTCCAACATCCGTTGGCCCAACCGAACACCCACGCTCAGCCATTCAGTCTCCCCCATTCTCTGTGCAGTCTCCTCAAGCACATCCTCTTTGAAAGAGGAAGGGCTTTTGTGGGATAGGAAGAGCAGAAGGGGAACAGGATCACTCACATGTGCCTCCCCCAACCCTGCGGCCCGGATAGCAGAAGGACTCACGAGGGTCTCAAAGCACATGTCCACCAGCGGGGGCCAAACGTTTGGGGCGTCCCACTGCTGCCCAGTGAATACAGTGGTTGCCTGTGGACCCCAAAAACTTCCTTGTCCTTCTTCCACCCTCTCTGGAGCTTCCTCCTGCCCCTCCCCCCCCACCTGCTTCTCTCCATCCACCCACAGTCCGGAATCTCTGAAAGTCCAACGGAGAACGGCATCTCTCTCCGTCTGGTCATCACACAGACCAGCCCAAGGGGCCGTGATCGCGCTGAGTGCCCCCGTATTCACCCAGCTCCCCTTTGCTCTAACCTCTCCCGCCCCCTTTCCCGACTTTTTCAGAGGAGTGGAGAAGGAAGGTGGCAGAACCAAATCACCCCACCTACCTAACGACTCTTCCCCTTTTTGAACAAGGAACACTTTCCGCATATTCTGCCGACGGGCAGCAGCCGCAGTCCGCATGCGGCTGGCTATCTGTCGCCACTCAGACTGAGACGGAGGAGGAGGAGGGCCTTCCTCTGCCCTCTGCTCCGCAGTCTCCAGCTGCTTTCCCCCTTCCTCAAAACCAACCAACCTGTCTGCCCACTCTGCTATGTTGATTTCCATTCTGTAGAGAAATGCATTCAAATCAAGGGGAATCACATCAGACGTGCGAATGTCGGAGAGTCCTAGTACCTCTTCTCCCCCCGCTCCCTTTTGTATCTGTATTTCAGCACAGGGGGCGCTAGGCTCCTGGGGAGGAGCTGCACAGGGTTCGGGGAACCATCGGGAGGAGAAGTCCCACCCAGACTCTGCAGCCGCACGTAGGGCCACAAAGACATCACCCCTGTCCCTGCCCAAGGTCGCTGCTGCCGTCTCTGCCGTCTCTAGATCATGGGAATAAGCCTCGGGTCTGGGTTCTCGCAGGTCGGATCCGTATCTGTTCAGTGTAATCACGTCAGGGGTGACCCTCTCTTCCCGCGTTGCCTCCCGCCATCCCCCGTCTCTATTTGGGACCAGAGAGACGGCTCTATTGTTTATCCACCAGAGGTGCTCCTTCACTGCAACCCGAGTCATACGCCGGAGGAACTCGAGCATGTCTCCCCTGCTCTTTTGTTTTGTTGGGTCGGGATCGGGGGAGGGGAAACCAATCGCAAGAAAGGCCTTGACCATCTCAGAAAAGAGGGGGGGCTGCGACCTAGATAGGTAGTAGGTACGGAGTCCGTTCGGAAAAAACCCGAAGCTCTCGATCACCCCGGAAATGTTCTCAATGACAGTACGGGCAGTCTGCAGCATAGCAAACAAACGAACAGCCACACACACACACACACACACACACACACAGAAACGCATGCACAGAGAGAGGGGGACGGGGATGCGTATTTCAATAATGTCCGGGTGGGTACATGAGTCGGTGACCAAAGAAAAAATGAGAAGGGGAACCTGCTGTCCCTCCCATGCACGTGCACACGAACACCTGTCTGGCCTCACTTGATTGAGAAATGCGACTGTACAGAAAGAATCCATGAACCTCCCTCCCACCACAGCCTCTCTCTCTCTCTCACACACACACATACACACACACACACAGAGAGAGAGAGAAAGAGAAAGAGAGAGAGAGAGAGAGAGAGAGAGAGAATCGATGAATGAACGAAGGAAGGAAGGAATGCACACTATTTTCTGCCCTTTTTGGCCCGGCCAGGTCGTTCTTGGTCATTCGATGAGAATGAAGGAAGCAGATTTTTGATTGAATGCTGTCTCCCTGACACCACATGGCAACGCTCTGTTCTCTTGCAGAGGGAGGCGTGTACATGCTGAGGCAGGAGGTTTCAGAGAGGATGATTGACAGCCAGAACCGGTGGCGAGGGGTACAAAGAGGTGCTAGGGGAGAGGGGTAAGAAGGCAGGCAGGCAGGCAGGCAGGCAGCTGGACTGGCAAAAAAAATCAATCTTATTTATTGACAGGCTGCCAAAAAGGCTTCTTGAAGTTTTTCCTAAATTGCCCTCACTTGGATTCCTGTTAAGATGAGGAAGACGGAATGGACCCCAAAAGAAACACTTCATTCACGATGGAGCAACTGTTTTGGCCAACTGCTGCTACATTTCTCACTCGGTGTCTGTGTTGAGAGGAATATAGATAAGACAACTTGCTGACAGTCAGAGAACACGAGAAGAAGGCTGCCACAGCTTTTGAGCTCCCATGTTCACGTTCCCACTTACCTACCGAGACCATCCCGGAGAGAAGGAGGCCCTTCACGATCCAGTATGTGTCCCAGTAGTAGGCCTCCCTAAACCTGCCCCCGGCCACCATGAAGGGACGCCCCTGGAGGGGCAGAAGGGAATGTCTCTTCAACCAGTGCTGCTCGTTGATAGTGCCGTCGCTGTTTCCACTCGTCTCTCCCTCTCCATCTCCCCCCTCCTTCGCACGTCTTCCCAAAAGAGACCACGCGTGCATGAGACTCTGCGTCATTTCTTTCAGGTCTGTGTTGCCTGACACCAGAGAGAAGAGGTGGATTTGGGGAGAAGTGCCCAATGACTCTGCCTGCGTGTCTTCCGTCTCGTCTCCCTTCTGGGTGCCCCAAGAGGGATTAGGGACATCAGGAGGGACCCAGGTCTCAATGTCCCTACCTGGGGGCATGAAGTAATTATCATACAGAGATCGGAGCTTCTCCTCATCCGCAAGTTGCACTCGGTTTCCGCCTTCCACTCTCACATTCTCCTGGGATGTCTTGAAGGCTTCCCTGAAGATTTCTTCGAATTCTGCAGCATCGACCTGCTGCAACACATGTGAAAGTAAAAGCACCGATCAAGCGGTTCATCCAAAAAAAAATTAGGCGATGACAGACGGCAAGTTGACGTATTGTTCTGTAGGAGCGCCAACCTTGAGGGAAGAGTCCACGAAGGTCTTCTGGTCGTCAAACAGTGAAGACAACTGGAAGGCCCTTAAGATTTCGTTGTCTTGGCGGAACAACTCAGGAATGGAAGGAAAGAGAACAGGCAGAGGAGGTTCCGATGGACGAGGGACCACTGCAGACACTGAGGAGGGCACTGACCCAGCCTGCAAAGGAGTGGTCGCCATTTCGAGAAGGTCCTGTGAAACTGGACACTTCTTTTTACTTACAGATATTAATACATCGCTTCAAGATTCACGCACCATGCAACGCAAGATCGCCAGCAGACAATCGTGCAATAGAAAACGCAAACACACGTCTTTCGAAAAATGGGGAGCAACATGATATTAATACGTCACTTTGGAGCACAATGCAGCACATAGACGGACAATGACGGAGATTAATCGCTCCGCGAGTCACGCACGTCAGACATCGTCAGACTCGCTGCATGTGCCGACAACTCACGCCGATCTCACACCGCGGCCGATCCGCGGCCGTCAAAGAACTCACTGCATGGAACTCGATCAATCATGCATGAAGGCCGCGGGGGCGGGGGGGTACCCGGCGGTATATAGCCGCGGGCCGGCCGGCCCGCAAGGTCCCGCGCAGCCGCGGGCTGCATCGGAGCATTCTCGCGGCGCGGCCGCGAAACATGCATGCATTCCAATTAAAGATTCCCAAAGCGATACGTATCTCTAGAGCTCTCTAGCTGACAAACTCACTTGGAAGTTGGAACTCTCTTTCTACTACAGACTCTTGAAGACTGTTCCGACTGAAAGTACACACGCCATTTGGTGGGATTCTGGCGGTCGAAAGAGTCATTCTTGGTCCTACATTTCTTTCACTCCAAGCAACAGGTCCAAGAAGTGAGACACACAAACTGTGCGAAGGCACACGAACATCACGTCAGTAACAGGAACGTAGCATACCTAAACGAGAGGAGCGATGGAGCCAAAAGACACGTTCACGGGTGAGGACGTGTTGGAAGAGCTCCGTCAGAAACTGGAGACCGTCTTCAAATCGTTTATGGACAATCGATGGGACTTTGTGGCTGATCTCTACAAGGACTCCCCTTCTGTTCTCGGTCGGTGTTGTATCAATGCGTTGTTTCTGCCGTTTCTTCTTCCTTTCCTTGTATTCGTGCGGACCCAATCATTTCTCTCTTCCAATCTGGACACGTATTGAGTCTTTCACCTCTTGATGCCTGAAATTCATTTTGCAGACCAGCAACCGAAGGCGGCAGAAGAAAAGAATACCGACAAGAGCGACGAAAGAAAGTCTGGAGAGCTCTCCCAAGATCTCCATACACTCACAATCTCAAAGGCCAGCCTTCTGACAAACCTCAGGCCGTGGTTGCGCCGTCTTCCCCGCTCTCTGGAGGTTGTGCAGAAGTCCTACGATGCTTTTATCGATGGCCACAAGGAGGAAAACAAGCGCAAAGCCCACGGAACAGACCCCCCCAAGGCCTCCAGAGTGGACGTTCTCAAGGCCGTGCAACAGTTGATCTCTGCCGAACTCGGGGACGACCAAGGAAATGCAGGCCCTGATAGCACAAAGCAGAAGAGGGGGGATGATGGAAAGGGCGTGTCACTGATGTTCAATGGCTGTTCGGTCGTTGCGATTCGTGATGTTACCAGCATGCTGACCGCCCTCTGTTGTCTATCTGACAATCTTGAATGCTTCTGTACATCCAACGAAATTGAGTTCCCCCTCTTCAATATCCTGAGTACCTTCAATCTGAACCTCCGCGAGCTCCGGCTCGGCAACACAATTTTCCTCAATCAAGTCGACAAAGTCGCATTCAACGCTCACCTCCACCGCGTATCAAAACTGAAGTTGCTTCGGCTGTTTCAAGCCCCCCGGGCGGTGGCGTGTGATGCCCTCCTGACTTCTCTCTCCGAGTGCCGTCTCCTGGAGGAGGTGGAACTCTGGGAAGATTTGGACCTGGAATTCCGATCTGACAGGTACAAAACACTCGGAGAGAGAATGATGGTCACAGCGGCCCCTCTTCAATCCGTCCTTTCCAACTGCAGATTCCTCAAAGTCAGCCAACCCACCAGAAAACCTCCTGCCTTTGCTTTTCTTTTCTGCGATGCTCTCCATCTTTTCACTTCTCAGTTCGTCTCTGTCTGTCTCACTATGTCCTTTCTTCTTCGTGCTGCGAGGCTCTCTCTCTCTGTGTCTGTGTGCGGAACTTGCAGCCCTTGTTTAGGGCTCCGTTCCGGAAAGATCCACTCCACTATCCTGTCGTGCTGTTCCATGCCCTGTCTGTCTGCCTGTCTGACGCTGACTTTCGATTGACGAGTCTTTGAAGCAAAGAGATGTGTCTTTACATGAGTTCTCTCCTTTGCTGCGGCTGTCCCTCTCTCCCCCCCCCTCCGCTTGCCGGCTCTGTTGTTATTCTTCCTCTCACTCATTCACTCCTGGCCTCCCTTTTACGCACGCAAATATATTTCTGCTGCAGAGGTTCCACATCCGCCCTATCCGCCTGCCCAGGGGGAGTGCCCTCGACGGTCTAGATCTCCGGGTACAGCCTGAAGCCTCCAGTGGGAGTGGGGGGGTGCAGGTAGTAGGACAACGAGGACAGGAAGAACAGGGGGAGGGGGAGAGTCCGCCGTCTCCCCTGTCTTGTCTCGAGGAGGCCACCCTTCCCCTGTCAATCCAAACTGCAACAGAATTCGCAAAGGTTCTTCCCAAACTGAACAAACTCTGGAGGTCGTTTGACAGAGCCCCCTTCGATCTTCGCCGTATCAGACGGCATCTCGAAGGAAAGACAAACAACGTTCAGGATCTGGATGCAACCAACGCCACCCTCTCGCCTGCCCTCTCCGAGTGGTTCACAGGGAGGAACAGTGGGAACGCGGGGATGCTCCCGAAGGGCTACCGGACCCCTTCCAAACAGGAAGACGATGAGATGCAGGTTGGTGAGTGAGGGAGTGACAAGGGAGGGACGTAGACAGCATAGGTAGGTAGGCAGGTTAATAGATGAACAGGTTGACAAGCAAAACTGAAAACGATCAGTTGCATGTTTTGAGACACCAGGAGGATTCGAACGGAAAGATTTGGAAAGAGGTGCTGACTTTTCCTGCTGACTGCATAGGTATGCGCATGGACTTTCGAAAGTTTTATCGGGAGAGGGAGGGAGAGGAACTCCGTCCGGGAGGAAATTTGAGGGAGGGTTGGAGGGTAGCATCTAGTGTTACGATACAAGACACGGGGGAAAGCGCAAGTTGTGCACTTCCACACAATCAAACGCTCTGTCTCCTTCTTTTTTCTTTGTTTATGGCTGCAGGCTCTTCTAGCTGACTGGGCGTTCGGTCGAGAGAGCGACACGGACGCATGGAACGAGGACTCTGGGGGTGTGAAGAGGTGCTGGATCCCCGGCATCGGGGCGGCCAAGCAGAGGTAGGTAAGGTAGTGCGTGCTTTCTTTTGCATGCATGGGGGGGGGGCTGCATGGGAACAGACTTACTTCATGTACACATGCATGCGCATCATACGTCTCAAGTTTTGATCACTCAATACCATTCCACATACATCTACACGTACAGTATTTTTCATCATAAGTTTTGACCTTTCTTTCCCATTCCACATACATACACACACAGATACGCATTGTGCATATCAATCTGACCTCTACTTCCCTCCCATTCTCGCCTCCTCTCCCAAGAAGGACCTCCTCGTGGGTGGCGTGTGTGTACGATCCCTCACAGAAGGATATCATCAGCGGCCAGTGCCTCCCGGTTGCCCTCGTTCGGACAGGGGCCAGAACCGCAAGGAGGAAGGTGTGGGTATCTAAGTCGACCGACTTTGACGTCTCGGACGCTGCACACGGGCGCCTTCCGATTCCAGAGCTGCAATACGTCTACTGTCCCACGCGGTGGGTTGGTGGTTTTTTCGTGTTTTTTTTTTCGTTTTAATTCTCTTCTCATACAGCAGCGAGTCATGAAGTGACCCGGCCCATCAATCCAGACTAACCTGAGTTCCTCATTCTGTGTGTTCTTGAAGAAGCAAAAAGATAACAATGACAGTGGACAGGAACGTGCATCCTTCGTTCTTTCGCGCACTCCCCCGCTACCCTGTCCCCCTCTCTCCATCTCCCAGTATTCAGAGAGAATTTTCACAGACAGACAGACAGAGAGAAAGAAAGAAGGAAGCAAAAACGTCTCTACTGATTGTCTGCAGATACGCCGCCAAATTCCCTGATCTGTCAAGTATGGGTCTCAAGCAGACCGTTCTCCTCGCGGCATTTTTCCTCTCGCCCCATGCAACAAGCAGAACCCGACTTCAGGTACGTCTGTTTGCTTGTTGCATGTGAGCACTGCTGAGTGAACATCGCGATCATCACGTATGTATGTAACCTTTTTGCATCAAATTATTCTATGGGCCGGCGCTGTTTTGTTGTGTGGGGTTGGGGAATGAGAGTTGGGAATCGAGGCTGCTGAAGTCTGAACGAAATATATGCGTGCGTGCATGGAGGAATTCGCGAAACGGAGGTGGCAGTTGGACGGAAGTTTAGTCGACTCTTTCGTGCTTTGACAACCACCTGAGGGTTGGAAGTACAAAAGGGATAAATGTAAACTCGTACAGAGCTGATTGAGTCATTCTCATGTGCACCAACCACAACGCATACGCGCGCGCGCGAGAGAGAGAGAAAGCAAGCGAAGATGGAGCCTCAAATACAGCTGCGTCAAAGTACGAAAACCCCCTCTTCAACACGAAGAATCTATTGCGAGTCGCGCGAATTCACATTCATTTTCCATATTCTGTAGTCTCTCAATGTGTACCACCTGTCTGTTTGGATGCAGGTGTTTGCCCATCCAAAGGCTGTGGTCTCAGAGAAAGAAGCAGCTCACGTGCAGTTCATTGCTCAAAGACGATTCACAGGATTTCTCTGCAGACCCCCCCCACAAGACTCTCAAGATAAGGCAAGAAGAAGGAAGGAAAAGGAAAGTCGCGAAAAAGAAAAACAGCACAAGGCACAAATGCCTCCTCCGACGCAGCAGCCAGAAGAGGGGGGAAATGGGAATGCGAATGCACCGACATTCCCCTTCTCGACGCCACCTCCTCTCCCTTCAACAACAGACTCGACCACCAACCCAAAAAATGTCTTTGCCCCCCTGACCACCCCTGCTGTGCCGCCCGCTCCAGCAGTGCCGATTTTCGCGCCTCCATCGAATTCCCTCCCCGGGGGAGAAAAGAAGGAAGGAGTGGGTATTTTCGGAGAATCCGCTGCCTCCGCCGCGACCGTTTTCTCTCTTCCATCAAGTACCCCAGCAGTAGTAGCGCCTGTCCCCGGGGGGAGTTTGTTCGGACCCGGCCTTCCGCCTCTCCCCGGAACAGATACCACAGCATCGACAGAAGCACAAAGTGCGAAGACAGGAGGAGATGCATGGGGGGGATTATTCGGACCTCCCCCCTCGACCTCTGCATCATCTTCTTCTTCTTCTACTGCCGCCGTGCCTCCCTCCGCCTCCATTTTCGGGACCTCGTCCGACGTTTTCAGTTTTGGGGGCTCGTCCTCGTCATCTTCTGCTGTCACCCCATCCCCCGAACAGACCACCAGCGCCTCCACTGCTGCCGCTGCTGCTGCACAAGCGTCACCACCCTCTTCTGCAGACGCCCAGGCAGCCGAAAAGGAGAATGACAAGCCTCCTACCTCGAATCCCAATCCGACTCTCTTTGCCGTCCCATTCTCTGGCCGTCCCTCTTCAGCCCACTCCTCATCACGGAGGGTTCCAGGCTCGTCTGGTGGCAGGCGCCCCGCAGGCGGAGGGCGCCGCACTGCTGCCTCATCCAAAACGACCACCCCGTCCGTTGCCGCTCCGGCAATCGTGGTTACTTCAGAGGGGGTGCAAAAGGAAAAGGACGAGGGACAGGATCGTAAAGAAGCGACAGTGTCAGATAATAACGACAAACAGACAGAAGACCGACAACAAATTGCTGAAGCCACTGCCCCGACACTGTCGCCAGCACTCAGCCCACCATCCGGATCTGCAACCACACCCCCGCCCCTTCAAACACATACCCCCCCTCCGACTGAAACGGAGAGATCCCCTGCCGCCACAGCAGCCGACCAAGAGGCTGCATCTGCCTCCTCACCCTCTGTGGCTGCAAACCGTGAAGTCCAACAGCCTGTGACTGTGACTGCAGAGGAAAAGTTATCTCAGGCTGCACACCCGAGTCCAGACGGAGAGGCAGAGGGGGGGGCTGCTACATTGGGTGTCGGTGTTGCGGGTCACACGACAGCAGAGACCCAGGCTGCCCCTGCGGTCCCAGAAGCCCCTCTGGTTCCAAGCGAAGCAGCGCAGCAGTCTGAACCTCCGCTTCCCTCGGGGGGGACGGCTAATGCTGCGGAGGGAGGGGAGGATCACCAGGCGGCGGCAGGAGACGCTGAGGAGGGAGCAGCGGAGGCTGCAGGCGACGAGGAGGGTGCCGAAGAAATAGTAGAGGCAAGTGCAGCCTCTCCGATAGGATCCGCAACTTCAGCTCCAGTAGCTGCTGTTCTTGCAGCCGCGAGTGCCCCAAAGCAGGACGCTCCGATCTTTCGTCCCGACCCGAATTGGAAGTTGACGTCTAATTTTGGAGCAGCACGGCTTGTCAAAGCCCCCCCCCGGGAGGACAGATCGGTCTGGCCCTATGCAGGAAGGGGGGGGGACGCATGCAGTACTGCAGTACGCGCTCTTGAGATCGTGAGCGAGTACATTGAGGGACTTGAGTGGGCAGGGGATATCGTCTCGAAACCGGTCATTCTCATTCCTGGGGGGGGGAGTAAGAAAAGACACACGTTTAGATTCTCTCAAGGGGGGGGGGCAGGTTTACCGGGAATGGGTGCGGCAGGTAGCGATGCGAAATGGGGTGGAGGAGGAGCCGAGAAGGGAGACACGGAGGACGTCCTGAAGAACGAGCCGGGAGTACTCGGGTTCTCTTCTGCAGACCATGCAAACCACTACTTTCAGGTAGGTGTGTGTGTGTGTGTGTGAACGATTTTTGGAAGAAGAAAAAGAAACAGAAAGAAAGCGCCTTGAGTTCGTTCAGGATGAAAGGTAAAGTCTCCTATGCCTGTGACTGACGGAATAAGCTGGAAACTGCATTTCCTTCATTTGATAGAGGCGCAGATTTGATGTTGGTTTTTCAAACAGAGTAGGGCTTCAGAGCGAGAGGGCATTCTTTGCATATGATACGAAAAAGGTCAAGCTTCTAGCTCTCCTTTTGCCGTGCTGTGGATCATCGCTGCATGCTTGTGACTGTGTACTCTTGCCTGCCTGCCTGTCGGACTGTGTGGTTTCGATCGATCAACAACAGAGAGAGAGAGAGAGAGTCCCTTGATACCTCAATAGTTCCATTCCTCATTTTTTTGTATCGTTTGTTTCATCCCCCCTCGCTTCCTCCTGCTGCAAACTGCAACTGCACTTTCTGTTTGGCTGTACGCTTCCACAGATTTATCGGAGTCCGGACACGGGTCTCCGTCTGAGGGTGTGGGACGTTCGGGCCTTCTCCGGGGTCCGTCTGGGGACTCTGAAGAAATTGGTCCCAGAAGGCATGGTTGCGCGTCTTTTGGACATCGTGCAGTTGAACACAGGGAACCAAGTCAGGTCCCAGCGGCCCCAGTATGCCGAATTCTGGCTCGGGTGGGGAGAGTCGGCTTCTTTCGAGACGCGTGAGGAGGCGCGCGCGGTGCGAGCGACCAAAGAGCGGAAGGCGAAAGAGAAAGATTCGCGGTTTGGTGGGCCGAGACGCGCCTCTGATTCGCCAAAGGACTGCGACGCATGTTCTGATTCAAGCAACAAGACTTCCCCAGAGGATTGCGTACTTCGGATTGACGGCAAGGGCACCGTCGTGAGAGACGAGGCAGCTGCCAAATTCGTTGACCTTGAGGACAATTGAGGTAGAGATGAATGCGCACTTACAAAGTTTTGTATCAGGCAGACTGAATGAATGAATGAATGAAGGGGGAAGCGATCGAGTGCGAGAGAGAGAGAGAGAGAGAGAGAGAGAAATAAGTGAGTGAGTGTAAAGAATGGTGGTGAGAATCCCATTCGAATGAGGTAAGAAAGAACGGGTTCGTGTCTCTCTTCCTCTTTCTCTTTCTCATTTTCTTTTGCCTGATATTCTGGTTTTCTCTCAAACATCCTCTCCCCCGTTATCTGGACAAATTGTCAAAAGAAGAGCAGGAGAGGGGAATGAAGGGAGGAGGGAGTGGGGGAAAGTGACGAGACGCCGACTGGGTGTTTTTCTTCTCCCTTCTCATTAATTGCAGGGATCTGCCTGCTTTCTTTCCTTCCTTCCTCTTCTCGCAACCAGAACTCTCCACGCTCCCTGTAGTCAATCTGAACACTGATCTGCTTCTTTCTTTCTGCACATCGGTGAAACCGATTTTTACTTTTTTCTCTCGTTTTCGGCACTTGTTCCTTCCTCCTTTTTGTCCTCCATAGCTCTTCCTTCTCTCCTCGTATCGCCCGTCTCTCTCTCGTGTGTGGCAGTGAGTATGAATATAAGGGTGGGGGTCTCAACTGCGTGGGGAAGGGGGGTGGGGGAAAGCTGTTTCGGAAATTAGAAGGGTGGCGATGAGATCTAAAAGAATTGTCGAGACAAACGAAGAATGAGAAAGTGAAGAAAAGGTACGTCTTGGTCGTGGTGTGGGAAAACGACCTTCGGGACCACCCAGTTGTGGCTGTACGAGAGTGTAATGTATTTAACCAGCTTCGACGGAGGGAGACACGCAGAGAATTTGGCAGGGAGACAAAAGGAGGGATGGGAAAGCATTCAATTCAGCAGGGAAAGGGAGACCCCATATTTCCCCCGATTCACTCGTTTGCTCTTTTGGCCAGCACAAGGGGAAGGGGTGCGTCTCAATGGACTGTTTGCTCAAAGCAAAAAACAAAGAAAGGAATAAAAGAAGCCACAAAGGGGCATGAGCCTCGCTGTGTCTGCCTGCCTGCCTGCCTGGCTTTCTGAAGGCGTTGCTGAGATACCGAGAGAGGCTGCATGCCTTTTAGATGGGCACCGGCCTTTCTTCTCTTATCGATCGTTCAAGTTTGGTAAGGAAGGTACTGCTTGCGTTCGCTGTATCATAATTCACTGAGACCATGGTTGGGCAAACGATCGAGGCTTTTTTGCTCCTTTCCTCCTAGCTGTTTCATCATTATCTTTTCCTTAATTCCGTCTCTTGGTATCCGTCAACTTGCTTGTCTCTGCTCTCTTTCTCTCTCTTGGTTGTTGGAATAATTCATGTAGGGAAGGAAACGCGAAAAACAGAAAAATTCAAAGCTGCGGGAGGGAAGCGGACTGATAAGACTTCCAATCTTCAGGAGGCAAAGATAACCGTCAAAAGACGAAGAGGCGAAGATCGACTGCTCTCTCAACGAGTGCGCAACGCGATTCGTTTTTGCATCTCGTGTCTCTTCTTTCTCGCAGTGAATAATTCCCTGCATTTTTTTTTTCAATGTTGTTTCGCTTTCCTTCTAGTCAGAAGGATTACTGGCCAGATGAATGGAACAACGGAAGAAAACCTCAGGATCCTGACGGGCAAATGGGCAAGACGATTTTGAACCCTTGAGGTCAAGGTGGGGAAGGGAAGGGAAGGGAAGGGGAAAGGCGGGAAGTGATTGAGTCATTGCCGAGAGAAAAAAAAAAAAACAGAAGGGCGATCAGAAGTACACCTACCTGCAAGGAGAGAAAGTGGGAACATTGCAGGAAAAGAGAGGAGAGCAGCTGAATTCAAGAGGAAAATCCTTCATACGATCTACCCTTCCTGTGTTGTACGTATCCACCCCCCTCCCTCCCTATCGTTTCCTTCTCTTCTTTTGCTCCCTTCTTCATGGTAGCCGACGTGTGACACACTGTCATCGTGAAAGAATCGAATGCAGGGCCCAAAATCCTCATGCAAGTGCCCATCCATCCATCCTTTCTTTCTTTCTCTCTTTCTTTCTTCCTTTCTTTGTCTCTTTTTACCAGTTCTTTTTTCGTTGACTTGAGACACAGAATTTGAGTTGACTCACGACGGAAAAGAAAGGGGGGGGGAGCCGCACTTTGTCTTTTGATTTTTGATGCACTGCACTTTCCTCCAGAGAAGGTTTTTCCATTCCATTTCGTTTTTTCCTTTCTCTTCTCCAAATAATTCCTGAAGGTCCTTGCAGACTGCTGCTGTGGTGCGTTGTGCCTGATTTCTGATGTCCCAATAATTCGTCCATACTTCCACTTCACCATGCATCTCGTGCATCTTTGGACCAGGTGAAGAAGGATCAGAGCATGTTTTGAATGAAAACATTGACAAAGAAGAATAGTCTTTTTATCACTTCTGGCTGACTGCCTGAGCGATTGATCGACTGATCAATCAGCCGACAAGTCCTGTTTCTTCCGAAAATCCATGTCTCCTTCCGCCCTCTCGCACGTCCTTTCTCAGTCACGAAACAGCGAGAAAGGAAATGAAGCAAGGGACAGACAAGGGAAAAAAAAGAGAATGAAATACTGCGGAAAGGGTCCCGCACGGTGAAAGACAAAAAAAGAGCCGACAGACAGATAGACAAACAAACAGATAGACAGAAAATAGACTGCAAAAAAAAACGAATCGATCCAGGAATCGGCTGACGGATCCTTCTTTCTACATAGAGGGCTTGGACTTTCTTAGAGGTCCTTGCATGTTTCCTTCCCCTGTTTAATTTTTGGATTGATCGATCGGTTGGACGATAGAGTGATCAAGCAATGATCACATTTGCACGGTAAGAAAAGCAAGGGAAGGTAAGGAGGAGAGACTTCCCCCTTTCTCCCTCTGTTGTTCGCTTTCCTTCCTCTCCGGTTCCCTCTTAATTGTTTCATTGGTCTGTCAATTCACTCCCCTCGCTCGATCACCGGCCGAGCGTGCCTCTTTCTTATTCTTCTCAAGTCTCTTCTTCTCCCTTCCCAGGAAATTGTCCCACTCCTAGTCCCACTCCAGGAAGTGAGTCTTCGGGAGCTTTTAGGCAGTCCAGCAGACAGTTTTCAGCAACGCTGGTGGTGTTGATCAAGTACAGAATTTTATGCTTTTTATGCTCTTGATTATGCTTTCAAAGTCAAATTATATTTCTGCTTATATACATTGAAGTGATGCTAAAAGTGGCGCACTTATATTTAGATTTGTATGTTTGTACTTCTATACCAAGTTTTGTCTCTTTACATAGATTTATATTTTTAAGTGTTCGCATTATACTCTTAGGATTTTATAAGAGTAGAGTCTCTTTAAAACTGCATTTATAAAAACTATAACCGTTGTCTCTGAACATCATCAGAACATATCAGAACATGTTTTTTACTGTTTTAAAATGATTGAATTTCTAGCTGAATTTAAGCTTCAATCTAGGCTTCAATGTGCTGAAACGTTTTCTTATGTAGAAATTTAAAAATAAAAAACGATTCAACGAATACTAATAAAGATTTAAAAGTTAAGATTAGGATTAGGATTAGGACTTATGTTCCGGGTTTCAATCCATGGTTTGTCCCGAGATTGAAGTTTGATTTTAATTTAGGTTATACAGTTTTTAATACTAGACTGTTTGAATTATTTAAGATATATATAAAGAGACTAAAGTCACTAAACTCACTAAATATTATCATGCTGACTGTGCTGGCGGTGAACATCCACTCGGCAAATTTAATATGTAAAGTCATCCATCGAAAAGAAAATAAATTATTCATATCTGACATTCCCTGTATATATGACAACCAAAAGTGATTGTTTTCAAAGTGTAAAACTCTGTCGCTTGTCTTATAGTTTGTACGTGTTAAACGTTGTGTTTGCCTTGGTGTTTGCAAAAGCGTCAAAGTTGGGGTGGATTGTCCGTTTTCTTTTTTCCCTCGCCAAAAGATATTTAGGTGAATAAAAAAGAGAATCCGTGGTACAAGGTTGCACTTAACAGGTCTTGCTTGTCAAGTGATTACTGTGAGCTGAAAGATCAGCCCCGCTTGATAAGATAAACAAAGGCGGATCCCAATTCAGCACAGCATGTCCAACAGTTCAACGTTCTCCATGTCCATCCAGAGATGACCATATGCATACAGGAAAGTGAAAATCTGATCGCTCCACGAAGAAAGTCCAAACGGCCACCACTGATGACCAAAGACCAAAGCTCCCTCCACCCGACTCCTCTTTGCCCCCTGCCCGCATTGTCTGGATGCCTCGACAGCCGTTGGTTCCTCCCTTCGCTTTCCTTCGTGATTGCGTCTCCCGGCTCAGATCCATCGATGCTCGTAGGTCTACATGGTCCCGTTAAGCGGGTGAATTGGCGCCTCTGCAATCCATCATACTCGAAAGAAGGAGTGAGGGACAGGGCAAGAACTCATCTCTCCGGCCCACGTTCGCTCATTGTGTGTGTGCGTGTGTGTGTGTGTGTGTGTGTGTGTGCGTGCGTGCGTCCACACCTAAGTGTAGAGGTGAAATAAGTCTCTGCTACACATGTTCTGCGATGTTGGTGCAAAAAAAAGGCTCAGGCAAGCTTTGTGTGTTCTTGTACCCCTAGTGTTGTGATTGTCTCGAGCATGGCTGCAAACGCGATCGAACTCTTTTGCTACAGTGTGGAGACGGAGAAGGCGAAGAACGCAGGGACCTCGATCGCTTTCTATTCGAAAGACCTTCCTTACTGAGTGAATGAAGGTAAGAAGGATAAAGAGGAACGCAAGGAAAAACAAGGGGAAAAGCCGTGACTGCGCCACTTGCGCATCCTCTCCTATTCTCCTCTCTTGAGTCATTCGCTAGATTGCCCGATCCATCCATCCATCCATTCATCCATCCATCCATCCATCCATTCATCCATCCATCCATTCATCCATCCATCCATCCATTCATCCATCCATCCATCCATCCATCCACCCATCCACCCATCCACCCATCCATCGATAAGCTGGCATGCATGGCACCAGTCGATGGTGGAAGGATGGATCACTGAAGCAATCAAGAAGTCGACGCTCCTCCTTCTTCCTTCATTCATTCATACATTCCTTCTTTCCTTCCCTCCTTCCTTCCCGTCTTCCTTCTTTTCTTCGAATTTCTGAGCCACGCCGTCCTCTTGTTTCTCTGCCTTTCTGTGTGCCTGTTTTTCAGTGGTTCTCCATATCTTTCACGATTCTTTCATTCAATTTTCCTACTCTACTCGAGAAACACGTTCGTTTTTTTTCAATTCTGTATCCGTGCATCGAAACTTGTATGTGCGTACAGACCTGTCCTGTAGACCTGGTTGTACTTGGTCCCCCTGGTGACCCGCGAGATGTCGTTGTTGGTGTACGTCGCCGGACCTGGCTTGTATGAGTGGAGCTTGACCGTGCGGGAGAAGAAGTCCGCACTGCAGGCAGGCAGGCGCGTATTCTGATTGTGAAAAATGGGTGAATAAGCACTCCCCGTTTTGTCGTTGGAGAAGACCATCAAGAAGAATAGATGGGTTCCTTTTGGTCCGGAAAAACGTATTGATTCGCTTGATCTAGCCTTGTGCCCTGATGTTCCAGTTTGGGAACTAAAAAGCAAAAGAGGCGCTTTTAATGCAGTCATAGGTGATTATGAGATGCGTATCAGCTCGAAAGATCTCACTGAGGCAGGCCCTGCACGCGGTGACTTGACTGCCAAATTCCCTGCATGAGAGAATCTTTCATTAGTACACCAAAAGATTGACTCACGATTTCTCCGTGGGAATCTTCCAGCTTGGACAGCGCTCTTCAGTCTGATCACTGATCAGGCCTGTAGGGGGCTTCGGCTGGTATTTTCCGGGCCTGCAGAATGTCATTTATTCAAGAATTCATTCGTTGATACAAACAAAGCCGCAGATGAATGAAGGAATAAGTGAGCGAGCGAGCGAGCAAAAGAATGCCAATAAATGGGTCACAAAATCATCAAAGGTTTTTCTTGCGATGTCCCTTCGCATTCCATCGGGCAATTGATGTCACCCCTTTGCTCTTTTTTCTGCACTCTGGACCGTACACGTATACCGGAAGAACCATGCGAAGACTACCTTCCGAATCCGTGAGTGCGCTCCTCTCATCTTTGCTTTTCGACCCCCCCCTCTGTGTGTGTGTATATACATTTATATATATATGTGCGTGTGTGCAGCAGGACAAGAGCCAGAATACACCGATGCATGTAAGTGCATGAATGAATGAGAGAGAGACCCTCCCTGCAAACGGACCCCGGAATGTCATTGGGGTACGAGAGGGCCCTCCCCTTGTACTTTCCAGTTCCGTTCGTTCTCAGAATGATGTGGGGACAGCCCACGTGGGGCCACTGTTTGTTGATGTTCTTGTAGTGATTGGGGGCAGGTGTGCTCTTGGACCTGTGCGCCGAATTCTCTACGTAGGTTTTCTTCGCTCCTTTCGAGCAGGGTCCTCCCAGTGTTCGGTCAAAGACCAGGCCTGCGACACACGATACGTGAATGACAGAGATGTCGATTGAAGGTTTGTTGGACATAAACTTTGCTCGCCAAAGCCCTGCGCTGGCCAACCAATTCCGCAAAGCACGGAAGAAAGAAGGCGGCCAGGCAGATAAGAAAGAAAAAAGGAAAAGAAGAAAAAAAGAAAGAAAGAAAGGAAGATGGAAAGAAAGGAAGGAAGAGACTGCAAGTCAGAACATAGAAAACAAGACGAGAAGAAAGGATCGAGAGGAGGCAACAAATGTGAATATGTAACAAGGAAAGAAAGCCTTTACACACGAGGGAGGGACTTTGCTTTGTTTCATCTACCCTAGGCAGCAAAGACACAGACAGAGACGGAACACACAGACGAGATAAACCGTCACAGAAGAAACAGGATTGTAAAGGTTCTCCCTACCCGCAGCAAGTTGAGGTTTGAAAGCCCCAGGTCCGGGAACGCCGTTGGGCTTTCCAGCTCTGCAACCAGAAAGATTGAGAAGAGACAAACAGAAAAAAGGGATAAAACAGACGCCAGGCAGACAACGACAAACTTACACCATCCCCTTCAAAAATGAACATAGCTGAAGAAAGAGCTGACCAACTGATCGACAAAAAATCCATCGTGTAATGCCGGATCCACCCTTGTGCGTTCTCCCCCCCCCCCCC
>JAHBMJ010002992.1:60041-74612 GCA_018398765.1 Chromera velia
CCCACACACACGCGCGCAAAATCCCTCACCCACCCACTCACGTTCTATGACTCTTGCCGAAGGAAGGGCCTGGTTTCTTTTCTGCAGTCCCCCACTGCACTTGCACAGACAGAAACGTGAGGGAAGACGGAACACACATGTGCACAAACGCACAAAAAGAGCAAAGGCCGGAAGAGACACGGAGTGCCATGCAGATGTGATCACGGTTTCTCTCTCTCTCTCTCTCTCTCTCTCTCTGTGTGTGTGTGTGTGTGTGTGTGTGTGTGCGTGTGTGTGTACGTGTGTGCGTGTGTGTGTAGAGAAAGAAAGACTGATAGGCAGAAAACGTCGTCCCGTTCCTTTTCGACGTATAAATTGTCCGCGACGAATGCATTTCGTCTCCCCAAATATATCAGCTTCTTTTAATCTCTTAGACAGTATAAGTTTGAGAGAGCTGTCTGTCAGCGTTGATGAATCGACCTACTGACCAGCGTGTGCTTGATGTAGGTACCCGGACCTGGTGTCCATGCGGCCTTCTTCTGGAGCTGGCTGATTCTGTCCTTCTTCTTCTCCTTCGGGAACACCGCCTCCTGGTATCTGATGGGAACCCCGTGGTAGGGGACCCTGTACTCCTCTATGCCGAAACTCGCTGCATCAGGCGGGTAAGTTGCAGTAGTGAGTGATTCATGCATCAAGGAAGGAAGGCAGGCGGATTAGGGGAAGACATGGGGATAGCAACGTCAGGAACATATGTGTATGCTCGGTTACGTTCTCTCGAAAGTTGGTTGTTGCAGTGGATATGGAAAAGACCTATATTCGTAAATGCGGAAACATATCTTGTCTCAACACAGAAAGTCTACACAGCACAGACGGGGCGAAGAACGATGCAAGCAGACCAAAGTTGGGCAGGGACCCAGTCCGAGCGCAGCAGCAATCTGAAGAAGAGAGGGCGGAGCGACGCATGCAGGGCAACCAAAGCGAAACTGCATTGCACCACCCATCAAAAGACCAGCGAGAGAGACAAGGAGTCTTACATGCATGCTCACACACGCACACTCCCCACCGAGAGAGACAGACAGACACACAGACAGACAGACAGACAGACACACACACACACACACACACACACACAGAGGGAGGAAGAGAGAGAGGTTGAGGTAAAATCAGGGGACTGAAGAGGCAAGGAGAGAACGCTAAAGGGGCAGACAGATATACAGAAAGCGGAGCAGGAGCAGTAACAAGAACAAAGATCAGATGAGGTGAAAGCAAACTGGCGCCCCTCCCTCACTTTCTCTCTGCGGGTACAAGTGGGGTGGAGAATCTGCATGAGTATGAGTGTCAGCTGGAGCTGCTGGACTGACGTGCATCGTCTGCCATGTTTGTTTTTTGGGTGGATTCCTTGAAGGATTTTTCCGAAAAGAATCTGCTTGTTAGATGAGCACACGACGAGACACAAGTCTTTCCCTAAAGACAATCAGTCGATCAGGAAACGAGCGACTGCCTGGCTTCGGTGATAGAAACCTGTCTTTCCTCCCTCTTCTTGATCAGTTGGGGGGGCAGGTGAGAAGACAGAAGCTCGCGACTTGGTTCTCTCGAGAGGGCACTCAATCAATTCATGCACCGAAGATAGACGGATCAGCTTAGCTCATCACTCATGCCGATCAAAACGCTCTGACCGTACGCGAGTCGATCACTCACTCACTCTTTTACTGCATCCCTATGGGCTGCACTTGTCCACACATCAATTGCGGAGCTGTTTCGTTCCTTCTTCGATCATGATTGTTCTGCTCTCCGAATTAATTAGTAGTATGATTCAGTTTGCATCATGCATCATTGCATGCATTAATTGCGGTTCGATCATTTAATGAAAAAAATAGAAAATTAAATACAACCACATACAGAGGCAAAACATGACCGATACGCAGATTTGATTGCATGCATGTCAGATCGATCCGACGACCGATGATTGCATGATCGGCCGGATAAGAAGGAAATGGACCTCGACAAGCATCTAGAGGTAAAGACGGTGTATGGATGCACCGCTAAATTGCCCTGCATGTGATCCGGAAGAAGTCACGCAATCATCTCTTCTTTGGTTTGCACAACGTTCATCTCATGACAATGAGTTGCTGTCCCTGCCATTGATTTGTATATACCGTATCGGTCTTTTCGAACCTCTCCGTGTGTTTGTCGCTCCTGGGATCTCTTTGGCCTGAGAACGACAGAATCCCCTCGACCTGTACAGGCACACGGTCAAGCTCCTGTACAGAGGAGGAGAAAGGAGAGAGGAGAAGCTGGGCCAAACAAGAAAGCTCATTACTCACCTTGTGCAGGAGGATACATATTGGAGGATCACCGAAGAAGTGTACACTGACAAAGAATGCCGGTCAGTCAGCGAATCTGATCGAATGTACATGGGCACCTGCACATGATAACGACTTAGAGGGAGCGGGCCAGGCGCTCATGCACTCTCCAGAATCGCGCGCAGATCCACAGATGAGAACCCACCCAGAGTTCGTGCGTGCATGAGGCTGCGTCAAGTTGTGTCTGCATACATGTGTTTGCGCTACAGGCGATGCGAGCGACTGCGTTGAGAGTCTAATGGGCTACAATAGTATATGAGTGAGGAGAAGAGGGTTGATAGGGTAGGAGAGGAAGAATTCCGACAAACGTAGGTGGACTGGGGCATAACAAAGTTTTGGTGAGCGACTGCCTATATATATTTCATTCATATATACGCGTGTGTTCGTTTGTGTGTGTCTGTATGTGTATGTGTGTGTGTGTGTACCTACCTGCGTGTGCGTACGTGCGCGTGTGTGTGCATGGGAGAGGGGGAGGGGCGGGGTGCGTGCGTGCGTGCGTGCGTGTGTGTGTGTGTGTGTATGCTCTGCGGCAGTGTGACAGAGGGAGGTACAATTTACTTTTCGGACGCGTATCCTTCCCTTCTTTGTCAGTGTATGCTTGCGCATAGAATCTCTCCTTGACGTGCACGTGCCTGCAGACTCTCAACGGAGAGCATCACATTTACCCACTCAACTCTCCAAATTCTGTGGGAGAGCGGAACGAATGGGAGTCGGTGGACAGTGAGGAGGATGAGAGACAACAGAGCGAATTGGAGTCGTTGGGACATTTGTGCAGCAGAAGAAGAAGTAGAAGCGGCAGCAGTCATTTGTCGTCCTCGTCTTCCTCTGTCTCTGCTGATCTTGCCAGGGAGGAAGCGGAAGTGCAAGTCAGTACAGAGTTGAGTGGGTCTCATTACGTGAAGATGCATCTGTAGTCCGCTCTGTACGGAGGCTTATGAATGTGTGTATGTCGGCCTCGTTGGGTTTTTCTCGCACATCTCTTTGATTCGGAGTCAATGGAAATTCAACTTTCAGTTCAGCCAGCCCTCAGCTGATTGTTTTCACTTAGCTTCTTCATGCTGGCGACTCACGTTCTGCATGTGCTCTGTGCGTGATGCATGAGGTGACATGACAGACGGTGGAAGTTTCCTTTCTGTCATGCATCCTCCTTCTCTGCACAACAGACCGGCTGAGCTTTTTTGTCTGTGTTTGGTTGCATTGGGATGCGACAGAGATGTGAGGGGCATGAGAGACTACAAGCAAGCGAACTCGGCTCGGTTCTCTGAATCCCCATTGGAAGGAGGCGATGGAGATCTAGTACATCTGAGCGTGTGTTCTATCTGTGCCTGCGTTCCCTCCCTGCAGGAGAAAATTGAGGTGATGCCGTCGATCAGTTCTGCCTCGTCTTCTTCCTCTTCCTCTTCTTCTCCTGAGATGCGCTCGACTGTTCAAAAAAGAGGAAGAAGGGAGAGCAAGACAAAGGGAGTACTGCAGAAAGCGAGAGAGAAAGTCAACTCCCGTGGGGTGCTTCCTCTCGTAAGGTCATCGGCGTCAGACTCAGAGCGGAGAGGGGACCATTACGAAGCAGCGGAAGGGGAAAGGGGGGGGGTTGGTCGGGAGAGCGCAGAGAGGATAAGCTCTTTCGGGTGGAGTCACTTCGAGCGGATTGTGGAGGTCGGTAGGTGAGTAGCTGGATAGGGAGGTTGCACGATTGAAATCGATGACTGCTGTCACAGTCTTTTCCATTTTCAAGACCCCGAAAAGAAATTATTGAAAAGATACGTCAAGGCTTGAATTTGTTTGCTTGCTGCACATTCCGTCCATCTCTGAAAGGAAAGAAGGCTACAGAGTCAGGAGGGTCCAGAAGAGTAAATGAGAGGGGGAACAATCGAGTAGAGAATCAATGTGAGTGAGCCAGGCGGTCCGTTGAGCGCATCTGTGTGCTAGTGAGTGTAACTTCCGGTCAGCGGACACAAAAAAAAGAAGAAAGAAAGAAAGAAAGAAAGAAGAAGAAGAAGAAGAAGAAGAAGAAGAATGCAGCCCAAGCATTTTGGACCCTCCAGACGACATCGGAAGAAGAGATATACGGCAGTTAGTGCCTTTTTCTTCTGTCTGTCTGGATGCAGAGTCGACCTGCGTTGTTTCTTTTTTTTTCCTTTGCGGAAGCTGTGTCGGGATTCTTTCTCATCTCTTGCCTCTCTCTTTCTTTGTCTGTGTGTCTGTTTCTCCCCACTCCACCTTCAGGAAGAAGCTGTCGGCGCCCCGCAGCCCAAACCAGAAGTGAGTCAGTCCGTCAGTCAGTAGGCAACGTCTGGCTTCTCTTCAGTAACGCAACAATGAAGAAAGGAAGGCATTTGCTCTTCATGATGCTCCTGCTGCATTCATGCGCGCATGCACGAATGTTTTGATTTTCAAGGCGTAAGAGACACATGCAGGTTTTGATCTTCTGCCCTTCCATCTCTTCTCCTTTAGGGGGCAAGAAAACTGTTTAATTTTCCGAAATTTGAAATTTCTAGAAGGAATAA
Organism: Chromera velia; assembly: GCA_018398765.1. NCBI lineage: Eukaryota > Chromeraceae > Chromera > Chromera velia. The sequence continues at coordinate 64,888 of JAHBMJ010002992.1, forward strand.
AAATCGTTGAGGGGCCTACAGCTTTTCTGTGTGTGTCTTTTTCCATCTTTCCTCTCTGGCAATCATCCATAAGTCCAAATCCCGTAACAGACTGTTCAATGAAGAGAATCACAATGTCCCAATAAATATTTTCTTCGCTGTGTGTGGCCGGCAAAGGACAGCAAGTTCGCATGAAAATGGAGTCACTTCAGTCATTGTCTTTTGCAAGGCAGCAGAAAGAGAGGTGGCTGTCTCTACCTGCCTGCTGGTCCATCTTTCTGCCTCCCTGTACTGTGACCCTGTGGACCTCTTTTGTTTTTTTGTCCTCTGACCCTTCTGCAGGACGCCTCGTCAGGAGGCCCCAAAGTGAAGAAGCTGCCGTCCCGGCTTCCCTCAAATCCTCCCACAGAAAAAGCGGAGGGAGGGCAAGGCACTACTCCCAAAACCCCCCAGGTCCCCGGGACCTCCGCCCTCACCCCGGGCACCAAAAGCCGCCCAGCGCCTGTGCCGGCCACCCCGAGTCAGGCCCCCTCTCCGGAAGCGACTGCTGCAGGATCGCCTCTCTCAAAGGAGGGCCGCAAGGGAGAAGGAGGGTCTGAAAAAGTCGAAGAGGGGAGCCCCCAACCACAGGGGGCCGAGGAAGGAGGAGGTATGGCAGGCCCTCCGGCATTGAGCCTCCCGATTCCGCGTGGGAAGGGGAGGAGCTCGATCTTGAAGAAGGACACTCCGGGGTCCCGCTGGGGGAATTTAATGGAGATACCGCAGGGGCCCGAGGAAATGGAAGGGGCGAAAGGACCGGCACCACCAAGAGGGGGGAAGGCAGAACCTCTGGTGAGTACTTGCGTGGAATTTCTTTATCAATAGAACCGAATTTTCATGTGAGCAGTCTTTGCTGAAGCGCGTTCTCAAAGCAGAAGAAATGAAAGCAAATGAGAGATTTGGAGAAGGGACCAAACAGAAAGAGGGCTGTTACACAAGAACGCCAGAACAGAGAAGAGGACAGTGCTGACTTTACTTGCCCTGCAGTCGACTCCAGGAATCTTTCTTCATGCGTTCCCACATGAAGTCTCTCTGCATCTCTCTTTGTCTCCCTCTCTGTTGACTGGCTGAAGGTTCGACTCCGTCTTTTCTCGTGGCAAGTTCGCATGTACGATTGCATGGGAGTGGTCTTGTGTGTATGTTCCTTCAATCGTCTTCTGGCTGTCTGTATGTTCCTTCGATCGTCTTCTGGCTGTGTGTATGTTCCTTCAATCGTCTCCTGGCTGTGCGTATGTTTCTTCAATCGTCTTCTGGCTGTCGTTATGTTTCTTCAATCGTCTTCTGGCTGTGTGTCTGTTTTTTCAATCGTCTTCTGGCTGTGTGTATGTTTCTTCAATCGTCTTCTGGCTGTGTGTATGTTCCTTCAATCGTCTTCTGGCTGTGTGTATGTTTTTTCAATCGTCTTCTGGCTGTGTGTATGCTCCTTCAATCGTCTTCTGGCTGTGCGTATGTTTCTTCAATCGTCTTCTGGCTGTGTGTATGCTTCTTCAATCGTCTTCTGGCTGTGTGTATGTTTCTTCAATCGTCTTCTGGCTGTGTGTATGTTCCTTCAATCGTCTTCTGGCTGTGTGTATGTTCCTTCAATCGTCTTATGGCTGCTGCGAACAGACGTAAGGAAGGGCCCTCCCGATTTATGTGTCCATCTGTCTGACTGGTTGCATTTTCCAATGCCGTGCCGTGCTACGCATACAGGGCTCCTTCAAGCGTCCTGTCCTCGTGCCCCTGCACACAGACGATTGGAAAGAAGAGGCCACAGAGAACTGGACAGAGGTAGGTCAGTAGGCAGCAAGGGTGGAGACGTATCAACACGCGCACATGCACACACACACACACACACACACACAGACACACAGACACACAGACACACACACACACACACACACACAGAGAGAGAGAGAGAGAGAGAGAGAGAGAGAGACAGACACAGACACAGACACAGACACACAGACACAGACACACAGACACAGACACACAGACACAGACACACAGACACAGACACACAGACACAGACACACAGACACAGACACAGACACACACACACAGAGAGAGAGAGAGACACACACACAGATACAGACACACAGACACAGACACACAGACACACAGACACAGACACAGACACACAGACACACAGACACACAGACACACAGACACACAGACACACAGACACACGGACACACAGACACACAGACACACAGACACAGGCACACACACACACACAGACACAGACACACACACACACACACACACACACACACAGACACAGACACAGACACAGACACACACACACGCACACACACACACACACACACACACACGCACACATACACACCCACACACATGCAGACAAAGACATACACAGACATACGCGTCACACACGAGAGCGCACACAGAGAAAAAAAGGCCATGAAACGCACACACAGACACTCACATGCACAGACACGCATATTTGCCATTTTCATGAACATCTCCCGCATATTTTTCGATTTGCGTGCAGGAGGACCGAAAGAGCTTGCAGCCCTTCTCGTACTTCTCCCTCGCACAGACACCGGACAGTGCATCGTCCGGTCAACCGACTGAGCTCGGCCTGCCAGCTCCACCACTTCGGCTTGCCGACCCTAAATTTGTCTCTGTGGCTGTCGTGCCAGAGTCAGTCAGATAGGCGGTCTGTCTGTATGTCGTCAATCAGATTTTGTTCTGTGTGTGTGTTGTAGCTGCAAAAGATAATGAAGGACCAGATATATCTACGCAAGAAATAATGAGACTGGACAAGATGCGGGCAGCGAAGTGAGCCGAGCAGAAGGCTTCAGCAAGACAAAGTCTGTGACCGATGTCTCGTCCTGTATGCGTCTGTTCTCTGTATACCTAGCACGGATACATGCAGAGACGTGGAGTGTCTCTCTGAAAGAGAGACAAAGAGAGAGAGAGAGAGAGAGAGAGAGAGCTGGAAGAACTGCATGGAGGCCCAAGAAGTCTTTTGACACAAGACGAAAGAAGTGCGATTGCACACTACACTTTTGATGTCACAGGGTGCGTACCGTGTGTGTCCAAACCATGCATGCTACATATCAGATTGAACGCGTCAAATGCGGAGTTGAAGATGCACATCAAGAGAGGGCCGGGTCTTGCTGAGACAATCTCGAGGAAGTTTGAAGAGACAGACAATCCCTTCGCATCGGCATCGAAGAGAATGTTTCCCGTCAAGTTCACACAAGAGCCCGTTTTTGGAGAGTTGCTGTGTGTGGATGTTAAGCTGGGTCCTCTGAGGGGCGAGGTACAGGAACGCGCTCTTCCACTTTCCCTCCAAGTCGATTTTTGGGCAGATGCAGATGCAATAGTCCAATTAAGAGAGGTCGGAAGGAAGCAAGCCGGTCCTTTACGATCTATAGATATGCATGTGAATAGATAGACGGATGCATGTCCAGATTGATGCATATAGATTCCTCTTTTTCACATGATGAGAAAGCAAATCTTTGCGGCTGAGTGTTCAAAGGAAGTCTCCCGAATCTGGGTATACTGTTTGGAAGTATGCACCTGAAGATGCTTTGATATTTGTGTCTTGGTGTCTCTTTTTGTTTTCCTTTCAAACATAAATCTATACACCTCTGTGCAAAAACAAAGCGAATAAATGGCTGCATGCAGAGCGAGCAAGAGAGGCTGTTGGGATCCAGAGTCCATCAACAGTGGGCACTGCCGGGGGGGGATGCGGTGGGTCTTTTTTGTCTTCTTCTTCTTCTTCTTCTTCTTCTTTTTCCTCTCTCACTCTCTCTCTCTTTCTCTCACTTTCACACACACCGACACACATACGCACAGAGTCTTCATTTTTGTTATCTTCTTTACTGTCTGGGTTGCCTTCTTTTCGTTCTTTCACTCTTTCTTTCCCTGCCTGCATCTTTTAGTCGTTCTGTTTGTCAGTCTGTCGGGCTCCGTCTCTCCGTCTCTCTCTCTCTCTCTCTCTCTCTCTCTCTGTGTGTGTGTGTGTGTGTGTGTGTGTGTGTGTGAGTGTATGTGTGTTCTCTTTCTGTCTCAGTCTGTCAGTCAGCTACACAGTCAGTGCGTGTGAGTGTATGTGATTGTGTGCGCGTGTCCGTGTGCGTGTTTGTATCTGTGCAAGAGCGTGAGGCAGAGTGTCCGTCCGTTTGTCTACTCACCATGGTGAAAGAACAATTTTGAAGGAGAAGTGTTCTCTTGAATCTGGTTTTCGGCTAGACATGGACACATGGTGCGCCTTAGAGGGAAGAAGTTTTGCCATTTGACTGCAGCAGTTTCTCTGCCTCTGTCTATACACCAATACTCCTTTTTGCTTTCTGCGCTCCAGTCGTACGGGGAAGCATGATGCACAGTTTTTGGTCAATCCGTTATTGTCAGAACAATTCTTAAGAGTGTGACTCCTTCTTTCTTTTATACATGCAGGGCACAGCGTTCCACCTGGCGGCTTTCAAGGGTTACAAGGACACTTTGAAACAGATGATGAAAAAAATCGACTTTGAATTTCAGGTGAGTGAGTCAACGAGAGAGAAAGAAGACGTCGGCCTGTCGTCAGCGTACGTTCCTTTCCTTACCTAGAAAAATAAAAAATGAAAAAGAGTGACGCAGTGCATATTTCATTTATGTCGAAGCATTCCCATCTGCGCAAGAAAGGCCGATTTATTCCCACGCATCTGTGGGAGGCGTTTATTCCCATCGCTTTGTTTCTGTGAAGATCCCGTCTCTCTAACGAGAGAAAATTTAAACGTACGCGGCGGTTCAATTCAAAAGACAAGACAGGCATCCTGTCAATTCAAAAGACATGCAGGCATCCGGTCCCTTTCATTCACTCATTCAGACAATGTTTCTTATTTTTGCGCAGAACATTGATTGACAGTCCCAGTGTCACAGTCATCCCTCTTTCCTTTCCCTATCTTATCACCGAAATCTCGTGAACGGTATCTGAAAGGCATGACTCATTGTCATTATCTATTCGGACCCAGCTGCATCAAAGAAACATGTCCAGGAAATTGATCGACGGATCGACTGTAAAGAAACAGTGAAAGGACAAGGGGAAGCGGCACCAAAGGACAATGTCGCTTCTTAGACGTTCTTTCTACAAAGAGAACAAAAAGCAGCAGAAAAGACATGCTTGAATGGATGCTCTTCAACTGGTGTTCAGATGTTTTTTGTGTCCTCTGTTTCATCTCCGCCTCTCCCTCCCTTTGATATGGTTTCTTGCTGCAGTTGAATCGACTCACAACAGTCAGTCAGTCAGTGAGTCCCCATTCAAAACGAGAAGAGGGTGTGGATTCATTATGGTATTAGCTCTCGCGCTTGAAGTATTTGGTTGCTTTGTTTTCAGAGGGTCTCTTGCTCTCTTCAGATCTTTTGTCCTTCCCGAGATTGCTCACACCCCTTTCTTTCCTATTCTGCGTGACGGCTTGTGGTCGTCTGTCCGCAATTGATTTGTTGTCTGTCTGCATGATCTCCTGTCTGAGTGCACGCTCAATCTGCTGCTGCCGCAGGGCCCTACAAGAGGGCGCACTCCGCTCCATCTCTCCGCTCTAGGAGGACAGTCGCAAGTGGCTCTCATGCTGATAGAGAAGGGCTCTGATCTCAAAGCACGAGATGTGGTCAGTCAGTCAGTGGAGTAGTCAGTCAGCCAGTGAGCCAAACAATAGGTAAGTCAGTCGATTAGTCAGGCAGCCTCTCTGTTGACCAACTAAAGCTTAGAGTCAGTGGCAGAAAGAAATGTTCATTCCTCATTCAGTCGGGAGGGAGGCACATGAGACCTCGTGAAGCCCGCCAGAATGGTCCTTTCGTGTCGAGACTTAAATTCTCATTCATGCTCAAAAAGAAGAAACAAGTTAGGGAGGGTGGAGGAATGGCAATTCGGAAGACAAGACGGTCGTTGATGGCGCCTGTATACCGTTTCATCACTTTCGCTCACTGACCACAACGGACTCAAGAGCGATAGAGAAGGACTCGACAAGAGTGAGGAGCCGTTGCCTTCACTTGAACTTCTTCCTGCATCGATCAAAGAGGAGCAGAAAAGAGGACACGAATGCAAAGCTTCATGCGGTTTGTGTTACAGGTCACCGATGATACGTCAGGAAAAACCAGAGCCAGACTGAACGTAACGATAACAGGGGAGAAAGAACGTGATCGGAGAAACTGGAAGGAATGGAACGGAACACATCGAAAGTAGTTGGTTCTTTTCCCCCTCACGTCGTGCTCTCTCGATCGCCCCTCCCTCCCTCCCTGCAGAACGGCATGACACCCGTGCACCTTGCAGCAATGGAGGGCCATGCTGAGACGGTCACACAGCTGCTCTACATGGGGGCAGACGTCAACGAGAAGACAAATGTGAGTAGCCACCTCGATGGTTGTCTTTGTTCGTGTGTGTGTGTGTGTATATATATATATATATACAGAGAGAGGAAGAAAGAGAGAGAGGCAGAGACAGAGACAGAGACAGAGACAGAGCGCACGAGAGAGAGAGAGAGAGAGAGGAAGAAAGAGAGAGAGGCAGAGACAGAGACAGAGCGCACGAGAGAGAGAGAGAGAGAGAGAGAGAGAGAGACAGAGACAGAGCGCACGAGAGAGAGAGAGAGAGCGAGGGAGAGAGAGAGAGAGAGAGAGAGAGAGACAGAGACAGAGACAGAGCGCACGAGAGAGAGAGAAGAGAGAGAGAGGGAGGGAGCTTTGAGACTCCCCTTCAGGCATTGAGGAGTTCCGCAGTCAGACGTTCGATAGGAGGAGACACAAGTGCAGCTAGGACTTCAAAGATCCTCTTCTTGCTTTTTGTTGTTTCACCGTTGAGTCAAAGATTCTGAGACGCTGCTTTGCGTCTGCATGTCTTTTGAATCCCTTCCGTCTCTTCTTCACGCTGTTCTCGTCTCTTCTGACTTATCGCTTCCTGATTCTTGGTTGCAGGACGGGACAACACCGTTGCACCTGGCTGCTTTGAATGGCCAAGTCGATGTGGCACAGAGTTTGGTGGAGAATGAAGCAGATGTGTACGCAGAGGACGCGGTCAGCTTTCCTTGTTTTGCTGTCTTTCTTTTTGCTCGTCTTCCTGTCTTTTCTCTGTTGCTCTGTACATCTGTCTGTGAGAAAAAAAAAAGATTGTGTGGCATTTGTCTGTTTGTCTGTTTGTGTGTTTGTCTGTCTGGTTGTCTGTCTGTCTATCTGTCTATCTGTCTGTCTGTTTGTCTGTCTGTCTGCAATACTGTCTGTCTCTCTGTCTGTTTCCCTTTTTCTTTGGCAGGCAGACAAAGAGACACACATTGAGCAAGGCAGGAAAATGCAAAAGAAGGCAGTCAGTTGGGCAGTCAGTCTCTGTCCTTCCCAGCACAATTAAGATTCACAACCTAGATGCACTCCTGTCCGTCTTGGGGGGGGTGTTTTATGCCAACTAGTACTTTGTTTCTTTTTGGAACTCCAGCAATCAGGGCCTTGTATATGTGCAGCTTCCTGTATGAAGATGAAATTGTTTCTTGAATTCTGCCTGCCTCGCTGCCTGCCTGCCTGCCTGCTTGTCTGCCTGCCTGCCTGCCTGCCTGCCTGCAGAACTCTAACACTCCTCTCCATCTGGCAGCTGAGAACGGACAGGAGAAGGCCGCGACGGTCCTTCTGAACAACGGGGCAGATATGACAGAGAAGGTCTGTCTGTGGGTGCATTTTCTTTCATACAGAATTCTTTTTATATGTATGAAAGAAAATGCATGTCCTTCTGAACAACGGGGCAGATATGACAGAGAAGGTCTGTCTGTGGGTGCATTTTCTTTCATACAGAATAAAGAAGAAAAAGAATTCTGTATGAAAGAAAATGCATGTCCTTCTGAACAACGGGGCAGGGAGGTTGACCAAGGGGCCGGAGACTTCCAACTGGAATTCATTTTCTCTGTGTTCTCACGAAAATGTAATACGCCAACAAACGAGCAATTCAAGTTGATGCAGTACTTGAAATGAGGCAGTGAAAAGAATGAGATGGAAGATGCCTCGGTGGTCTGTTCTTTTTCAGCGGCTGCACAATGTAGTGTAGAAACACGAGAGAGGGCCTTCTCCAGGTGAGTGAGTGAATTTGTTGGAAAGAGAGGACACGCATTCTGTCCGCTCTTCTGCAAAGATATTTACCTTTTCTTCCGCAATTCCTTTCAAAATTTTATACTCGAAAGCCCTCTTCCTACTTGCACGCAGCAAAAGGTCACCCTGATGTACGAAGATGTATCGCCAATGATTTTGATGTCAGGCTTCCAACCAGTGTTTCTCTATTACTGCGTGCGTCACTGCAGCAAGAAGAGCTCCTCTCTCCTGAGGCAGCAGACCGTCTCTTCTCGTGGGCCCCCGAGCTGAGGTCCCTCGATTATCTGCGCACTCTATGTGGAGACAGCGAGGCAGCAGCAAAGGCTGGGACTAAAGGTCTCGGGAAGATGTTTGATGTGCTTCTCTCCAGAGCAGTGACGCGTAGAGATCCCCTGTGCTTCTGCCTGGAAGCCATAAGGGTGTGCAAACAGAGGGATAGATTGGTAGATGACTATCTGTCGCATGAGTTTAGAAAAGGGACAGAGAGGTTGCGTTTTCTCTGTAACCTCCTGCTGGCAACAGAGGACGCTGAAGGGCTTGTGAAAAGGGGGGGGAGACGGCTCTTGCATTTAGTGGCCAGCACAGACGAGAGGGAAATGGCGAGACACCCTGATATCGTCAAGGCGTTGGAGGAAGAAAACAATCCCCTGCCCTTCTATGGTATCGACGGGATGTTCAATCCCTCCAGTTGGCGTATGATGATGTTTGTCTCCCTTCTCCTTCTTATCTGTTCCTGTTTCCTTTCGGCAAGCGGATTGGTTGTCCTCGTAGGAGACCCCGACTTGACCATCACCGCCGAGACGATCAGACAAGTCCTCCAAACTCCCTTGGGAGTACCCATCATTGCAGTTGTGTACCTTTCCATCTGCCATCTCCATGTCGAACTCCGAGAAATGCTTGCAACCCACCCAGGACAATATCTGTCGAGTCCCTTGAACATTTTGGAGGCCCTCGCGTATGTGATGTTGATCATTGGCACCATCGTGGCTCTCCTGAGCGACGTGATGGCTGCAAACCTGTACACAATGCTGATTTTATGCGGGTTCACTCTCAGCCTCCGCATTCTTGTTTACGCGATGTCTCTGAATTACGTGGGGGCTCTGGTGTTCACGGCCGTTCGGATGATGGGCGACGTCATGATTTTCTCTGTCCTGCTCGTCTTCCTCTTAGTCATCTTCTCAGCCACTGTCTTCTTCCTTGCACAGTCCTACCCCGCCCTCGTTGAGTACGAAGACCTCCCGACTTTCCAATCTTTCGAGAATACGTTCCTCGACCTCTTCAACTCCCTCATCGGACTCTATGAACCTAACGTGTATCCGTTCCAGGTACTGTCAGCTCTACGTTTTCTGTACGCAAATTAATCAACAACTGTAGTAATACTCGAACATCCCTACACACATTCACATCGACGCAGCTTCTGTTCCATCGTCGCATTTTTTTCTTTTTTCCTTTCTGTCAGCATCGGTCGAATTTTTGGTGAACTTGTTTCTTCCTTGCGTTTGTCTTTGTTGTTGAACCTTTCTGTTTGTCTGTCTGTCTGTCTTCTTCTCCGCTGTCTGTTTGGCAGACTGCCTCCCTGTCATCCATTCACTTGTGTCATGTGAGAGAAGCCCTCTCGAGTTGTTCTCCTTCTCTCTCTCCCCCCCCCCCCC
>JAHBMJ010002992.1:74812-93976 GCA_018398765.1 Chromera velia
CCCCCCCCTCTCTCTCTGTGCAGGCGGCAGTCGATGTGGGCGCCACCGTGGTCGCGCTGTTCATCGTCCTCTGGATGATTGTGGCTGTGATCATGATGCTGAACTTTTTGATTGCGTTGATGTCCAAATCGTATGACACAGTCGAGAAGGATACCGCGGGATACATCGCACTCTTCAGACTTCGACTGTGGGCAACCGTGACTGCGCTCTCACCCGAGGTCTGCGGTTTTTTCCCTTTCCTTTCTTTTCCTTTCCTTTTCTGTTCTTGTGTTTATCCCTGGGTTTCCTTTCTGTTTATTGAAAAAACTGAAGTGCATCGCGTGCTATTGCCGACTGACAGACAGAAAAAGTATCCATACATGGATAAATCGGAAAAGTTTACAAACTTTCAAGAAAATAACCAGAAGGAGACGAAACCAAAACTTCGTCCCTCCCTTTTTTTCTTTCCTTCATTCTTTCTTTGTTTGTTTCTTTCTTTCTTTCTTTGTTTGTTTGTTTCTTTCTTTCTTTCTTCTTTTCTGTTTTTCCTTCTTGCTCACTTTTGCTTCATTCATTTCTTCCCCGCCTGCCTCACTTTTTGCAGGTCCGCCTCCCCCCGTTCATCTCTCTTTGGTTCTTCTGGTTGACCTGGGTGAAGAGGAAGGTAAACTCGGAGAACTACGACGACTCTCCGGGATACAGAATGTTCGTCAACTGCGTCGTCATCGTCCAATTTGCCTGCTACGCTCCGTTTATGATCTTTCAAATCACCTCTCTCAGAGGCACACGAAGAAGGATTCTCTGGCTTGTCATCTGGTTCGTCACCATCGCTCTCTACCCATTAGTGGTTTTCCTCGCTGGTGCCGCTTTCATCTGCGCACCCCAAAAGAGGCTCAAGTGGTGGAGCCAGCCAGGCCATATCAACCTGGAAATGTCGTGGTTGACCCAATCTCCAGATCTGGCGGCACGGGAAACGAACGAGAAGCACGTGAAGATTCGGACGGGGGCCTTGGAGCAGTTGAGACTGGAGGAATTGAAAACTGCTGCTGTACAGGTGGATGTAAAGAGAAAGATTACGGTGGGCTGGTCAGAGAGTCGAGAGGCGTTGAGTGGACGGGAGTGTGAGTGCGCACGTCGATGGACATTCGCTCGGTATTGTTTTCCATGCGGCTTCATCTCTTTTTTTTTTTCTCCCTCTCTTTCTTTATCACACACAAATACACATGAACACAAATGCACGCACTTTCTTGCTCCCTCTGAACATGTGTGTCTGTGTGTTTATTGTTTGCGTCTATCTACTCGTGCACCTGTCTGCAGCGAATGTCCCTGAAACTCGACAGAATTGTCTTTGCGCTCAACAGGGAACACGACTGAGTGACTTCAATGTGTTTCTACGCGCGACAAATTTGTCTTCGTCGCCACCCCCCTTCCCAGCTATCCCCCTCCTTCCACACGCGAACTCATCATCGGCGCTCCCTCAGAGCAGAGTGATGTGATGGCGTGCAGGGACGCCGGCGGACTCCAATCACGAGACGGAGACGAGACGAAAAGGACAACTAGGCTTGCTGCCTTCTGCTTCAAGCGGTCGACCCCACGCCGCCCCTGTCAGGCAGGAATTGGAATCTCCCCCACCCGCCACACAATCAATTCTTTGAGCGAGGCGCTTCCGAAGATTCCAAAGGACGGGCCGCCGGGCAGTCCGGAAGGAGAAATTTGACAATGAGAATGAAAATGAAAAAGAGGCAATTCACTGATTTTAGACTTTGATCCCCAGCACTCAATGTGCTGGTAGAACGGGCCACCGTACGTTGACTTTTGACGCCGCCCCTCAAAGCAATTTGTATCGCGGCATGAAAAGGTGCAAATTGGGTTTACTGAGGTGTGGTCCCGATTGAGATCGACCTCTCACTTTTGGAATTGGGCCAGAAGGGGAGGGCAGACTCGGTTTCGCCTGGGGAGAAAGTTCGACTCCCAGATATGACGCCAAATCGATCGTGACTTTGCTGCAACACTGGATGGAGGCCTGGCTATGGAGAAGAGACACGTTAGCAACCAACTGTCTATGGCCACAATGTACAGAAGACACTTTAAAAATGGAACTTTTCCTATAGAAAATATACCAGAAAGTCATGTGGCATTTTAATAAATTAAACCCATATGTAAGTTAATTTGCATATTACGTTTCTACGGGCACTCATAAAACATTATTTTCAAGTGATATAATTTGCGGCGCGCTTTAAAATTTAAAAAAATGATCTGAAAAAGAAGTTTTAAAAAATAATGTATTACTGTCAAATTCATCTGAAAGCAAAATATGAAAAGTTGAGAATTGATTTATAATTAAAGACACAAGTATCAGATAGCTAGACATTTTTCTGGGCTAAGCCGATCACATACAATGATCTCAAAATTTGTGAGATACCGAAATAAAAGAACCCTTTTAGAAGTATTGAACCCTTTTAGAAGTATTTCTCTGCACTTTCCTTTGTTTTTTGTATTTTCTTTCTTGCAGCATGCAGGAAGCCAACCGTAAATCGCATATTTTTCCGGGCGCTTGGACGCGTGCCGCGTGCGCACGCCAGATTTTCAGCGTGAACGAACGGTTTAACCTCGCAAGCTGCGCTTCGCCTCGCATGGCTATGCACGATGCGTCTGTCCGGCCGAGGCCGCGAACGTCGCGCGAGCGCATGCATGCGTGCAGTAGCATTATTGTATCATTAATTGTTCTCCATGTTTGACAATCTTTTCAGCAATTCAGGTATGGTATTCTGATGATGCTCTGCGATTGCTTTGCGCACACTGAATTATCAACCTGACTCCTCAAGAGAAGACACAGGAGGGATTGCGTGCGGCCATGAAGTCGGTGGAAAGAGGGGCGGATGAGGTTGACTGACCTTTTTTCTTTAAATTTATATCGGATTTCGACAACGCGCAGTCGGTGAGATTCCTCATGGGCGTCTGGCCGACTTTGAAAGACTTTGCGTGGCATAATCTCTGGGAGAAGGGTCCCAGATGGCAGGTAGTATCACTTTTTGCCTTGAACTGATCGGTTTCACTGTTGTTACGACTGTCCTCGAAACCTTGCGCAATGCCAAGATTCTTGCAGCGGGTGTTCCCCCCCATCCGCCGGACGTGGAACTTCGAAAACGCGCGTTCGGGGTCACTGCCCCCGTCACATGTGTGTCCCACTGGGTTTTCGAGTTTTTTTTGCCCCTTGAGTCTTTCTCAGCAGTGAAGGGAGTTGTGGGAGGCATCTGTCTAGCCTCCGGGACTACTTGGGGCATTGTGACTTTCCTCGATCCCGATTTCGAGACATTGATCGAGCAGATTATTGCGGTTGTGCTCGTGGTGGTCTCTCATGTGTTCTCCATCTCGTGGATCAGGGGAGCTTTGCAGCACCGCATGAATGAGAGACTGAGGGAGGAACATGCGAACGGAATATTTCGATCCGATGAGTCTCGTGGAGGTGACACAGAACAGACGGAGGCGGGGATTGGGCAAAGGAGGTGCACTTGACCCTTTGTGGAGCGAGTCCAATCTAAGGTGTTGGATGTCGTTTCGCTTCCTCGTGCGAAGTCTGCTCTTCAGTGCACGCTGATCATTTTCTTCAAGCTGATCACAACCTACCTAGACTTTACCACAGACATAGCGACGGGGGTTTTCTTCCTCAGGGCTCCGCAGAGTTCTCTCTCTCGGGACGTGCAAGTCAGTACACAAGGGGAAGCGGCAAGGCGGGGAACTTCAATTCTGCATGTCATCGGGTAGTCAGTGGGTGTGAGGAGGTGAGTAAGTGAGTGAGAAACCGGGGGAGTGAGTGAGTACATGAGTGAGGGATGGCGGAAAGAAGAGTTAGCGACTGAGGGAGAGGGCCGAAGAGTGAGAGTGAGTGAGTGAGTGAGTGAGTGAGTGAGTGACCAGAAAGGAAGTGAGCACGTATGGGGGGGAGAGAGTTGCGACTGCTCTAGCTAACTAGAAATTGAGTGAGCCAGTGGCTGGAAGCTTGAGTAGTTGCCCGACTCATTTTGTGTGGGTATCGACTAGACGCTTACACGACATACGTGTGTGTGTGTGTGTGTGTGTGTGTGTGTGTGTGACAGTCTGTGTACACACACACACACACAGAGAGAGAGAGAGAGAGAGAGAGACAGAGAGACAGAGACAGAGAGACACACAGACAGACAGACAGACACACAGACAGACAGATAGACAGACAGACAGACACACAGACACACAGACACACAGACAGACAGACACACAGACAAACAGACACACAGACACACAGACACACAGACAGACACACAGACACACAGACAGACAGACAGACAGACAGACAGACAGACACACAGACACACAGACACACAGACACACAGACAGACAGACTCACAGACAGACAGACAGACAGACAGACAGACAGACTCACAGACAGACAGACAGACAGACAGACAGACACACAGACACACAGACAGACAGACAGACTCACAGACAGACAGACAGACAGACAGACACACAGACACACAGACACACAGACTCACAGACAGACAGACAGACAGACAGACAGACACACAGACACACAGACAGACAGACACACAGACAAACAGACACACAGACACACAGACAGACAGACAGACAGACAGACAGACACACAGACACACAGACAGACAGACAGACAGACACACAGACACACAGACACACAGACACACAGACAGACAGACACACAGACAAACAGACACACAGACACACAGACACACAGACAGACAGACAGACAGACTCACAGACAGACAGACAGACAGACAGACACACAGACACACAGACAGACAGACTCACAGACAGACAGACAGACAGACAGACACACAGACACACAGACACACAGACAGACAGACAGACAGACAGACTCACAGACAGACAGACAGACAGACAGACAGACAGACAGAGAAAGAGAGAGAGAGAGAGAGAGAGAGAGAGAGAGGGAGAGAGAAAGATAGAACGTCTGCGCGTGTATGTGTTTGTTTCTTTGTGCATGTCTTTTTGTGTTGCAGAAGAGTGCGGCGATCACTCTGATTGCCTTTGGAGGCATAGATTTTCTGCCCTGCTTGTGGATGTACAGTCTTCCCGTCTTAACTCCGAAGATGAGCCTCTGGGTTTACGGACTCCAACTGTGCTGTGAGGTCCCCATCTTCGTTACTCTCCTTCTGTTGTCAGTCGGTGTGTCCCAGTCCTTCAGGGCCCATTCCCCAGCCCTTGTTGCTCTGGAGCTCTTCACGATGCTCACTGCCTTTGTCGGTCTTCTGGTCACTGTAGGTTCTCTTCTGGTGCACAAGGCAGACCAGAAGTTGGTGTACGTTCTCCGCCGGAGCTCCCTTCAGTTGTTGAGGCTGTCAAGAAACTTGACTCGGAGATTGACTGCCTCTGGCAAGGGCGGCACTGTAGAGAAGGCACCTCCCGTTGTTTGTAAAGAAGGAATGGACCAAGAAGGGGGGTCGTGTGGTCTAGAGGGGGGACGGGCGGACGGTTTTGAGGGAGGAGAAGGCCACGACAACAACAAAGAAGTAGACAGCGCTGATTTGGGTGAAGCCGCTGCGGCCGAGCAGACTCAGGCAGCACTTCATGGAGACGGAGAGCCGTTGCCCAGAAATAGAACTCTCAATCCTCCACTGGTAGTGTGCACAGCCGCGGGAGCACAAGCGGAGACCCAGCATGACACCGTCAGGGCAGAAGTGCCACACCTTCGCAACCCTGTCGTTGTTCCCCCACAACCTGCAGCTGATGTCGAGGAATGTGGGTCCGATTTCATTCCTTCTGAATTGGAAAGCGGCCCGAAAAGACCTTCGGTGCCACTGAGGTTTTTTCCAGGTGTCAGATAGGAAAAATATGCGTACTACTAAAACGCACTAAGTAATAATACTGTGTCTTAACAGCTATACTCTAGGCAATACTTAAAAAATAAAGCTTTTCACTACCCTATAAAAGTGTACCCAAAAAGTGTACACTAAAAATTGACATCGATGTCAATTTTTGGTACACTTTCAAAAATTCACATCGAATTTGACACATTGGTTTTTAAAAACTATAAAAAGTTAGAAGTTCAAACTGACAACGCTTAACACTCAACTATAGATCTCTTAGTACCATGCTTGGTATGACCTTCTAACTCTTTACAGTTCTTGAGGGAAAAAAATATATCATAGTCTAGGACCTATATTGGAAAATTTGGAATAGTACTAGTAGTAACGTCAGCGAGGGACAATCACAAAAAAAATGTTTTCCCCACACTCTCCTATCCCCTCCCCATAATATCCTAGATAATATCACAATCATCCTAATAAGGAAGTCTGCCTCCGAGCTAGGCTTCGCACTAAAAAATTCAAAAAAAAAAAAAAAGAAGTCTTATTTTTTTTTTTTTTAGAATTTTACAAAACTGAAAAGGACCTCAATCTGTTAATTTCAGTCTTTAGAGATCATCAATTTAAAAAAAGAGAATGTGTTAAGATGTTTCTAGAATATAGATTTTTTTAAAATATCTGTGTATACACTTCAATCTAAACAGAGAAGAGCCATGCAACAGAGAAGAGAAAGAAGAAGAAGAAGAAGAAGAAGAAGAAAAAGGCAAAGGGGGAGCAAGCTGGTCGTGAGAATTCTATGGTTTTCTTGTGCAACCAGCTTATGAAGCCAGCTTTTGAAGGAGAAGACATTTCTTCTTTCAACCCAATAAGAGACAGCTCTTCTCTTTCCCCACTTCTCGTGCAAGAGACGGCAGTTGCCATGCTGGACTATCTGGCAAATCACCACAGCTGCACGGCTCGTGCAAGCGTCGGGCCAGGAGGATGAATGACTCGTCTGATTGTCGAAGGTGGAGATGGAACTCCCAAGTTATGGGAGAGCACGGTCTTCCGAGTACATCAAGAGATCTGCGACTCAGACTACAAGTACCTTGTGAGATGGCCGCAGGGTCGATTGGGCTTTTGGTGTTTGTATGTATGTTTGGGTGTATGTATGACGATCTCTTGCATGAATATGGGCTGCTGGGAGCACGGCTCCACTCTAGCAAAGCCAACTTCATTCAAAAAAAAAATTTATGTACTTGATTGACCAGGTGTTTGTCTTTATTAAATTTTCTTCTCTCTTTACTCCTTCCTCATAAAAACTAGTTGATCATACTGCAAGCATAAACTTGAACCTTTGTGGTTCCCCCTTCTCTTGGTAACTGAATTATGGTATTGATTGCTTCGATCGAGTTGCCACTTTGCCTTCGGGCGGCGTAAGCCAGTGTAGATCTTCAAAAGAGTCTGTTATTAACCCTAGCATTAACCCTGTATCTTCTCTCATCACCTCTCATTCATCCTTGCTTTTACTCTCTTTTCGGATTGATTCAGAATTCAATGTATGAATGTAGTGTGCGAGTGTACCGAGCGCTTATGTCTCCATACGCCTCCGCAGATGTGGTGTGCCTTGAGGCGAATCGATCCGATTAGCATGCAGGCTTCCTCATCCCCCCCCCCATGAAAGTGTGTTCTGGGTTATCCTCAAAGCGTTTTTAGTGGCGTGGGATCTGGCGTCACTAGATCTAGGATTTAACCCTCAATCATCAAACTCCGTTTTACTTCATTTCACTTTTTTTTAGTTTTTTATTCGGTGTTCCTGTTGTCAGACTATTAATTTTGTTCTGAAATTCTAAAATTCTAAAAAACAAAAAAATGAGGTCCTTGATTTTTTTTTATTAGAATTTTATAGTGCGGAGACCCTAGGCTTAACCATAATTAAGTAAGTAAAGTAAAAGTGCGAAGCCTAGCCTCCGAGTCTAAGCGCGGGGGCACCTAGGGGGGCATACGTGTATGTAGGCGTTGTATGCCAGTGGTTTTTTAAATATATTTGGCAACACCTTGACATAATGGGAAGGCCTAGTGCGGAACCAATCAATCAATCGATCAATATTTGATTAAAATTTCATACAAATTTATAGTATAATTTTATAGTGAGTTGGTCTTTTACGTACCTTCCATGCTCTAGGCTCTTTCACGATTTGCCTCCGGATAGGTATAGATACATAAAGATAGGTGCCAGTGGGTCTATACAGACCTAGATATAGACTCATTATATATATATATATATAATATAAATATATATATAAATAACTTTGAGCGCATGAGTCTTTTTCTCCCTTGAACTTCTTGTTGTATTCTCTCCAAAGTCGTCCAGACACTGAGCCTGTGAGAGCTAGGAAGTGCAGCGGGGGGAAAGAAGTTCGAGAACAGAACAAGATACAGAAAGGAAATTCACAATGGACAGCAGAGCAGTCGATGCAGATCTCGAGATTGAGGGGACCAGTCAGGTACAGGCTGTACACGTGAATGCAAGCTCTTCATACTGTTTCTGATGGACTTGATTCCCTTTCTCAAGCACGCACAAGACAAACAAAGAAAGACAGTCAGACAGGCAGAGAGAGAGGGGGGGAGAGAGAGAGATGGAGAGACAGACAAGAGAGACGGACAGAAAGGGGGCAATGCAACGACAGAAAGCAATGAGCGGAGCAAGGACCCCTGCAATGCAAAGAGGATCTTTTACGGAGACAGGCCTACGGACAGACCGACACATCAATGGACAGAGAGATGAAGGATAATGACAACGAAAGAATGAATCGCTTCATTCCTGTGAACGAAAAAAGAGATTGATCCACAAAGTGCACAAAAAGAACGAACAAAGAGATAATAATAGAAGCGCACATTCGTTCGTGCAGTCATTGTCTTTGTCACCCAGTCGATTCCGAATTTCTTTCTTTCTTTCTTTCCGTCTTTCTTTCTTCCTTCCTTCCTTCCTTCTTTTCTTTCTTTCTTTCTGTTTTTGTCAGGTGGGGGGCATCATTTGCATCCCTTCCTTCGATCCTTCAACTCATCCATCTGTTCATTCTCTCCTTCATTCATTCATTGGACCTTCTTTCGTTCGAATCCGCCTCAGTCCAATTTTGCGACCCTTTTCCAGGCTCTTCATGTCATTCCTGGTCTCAAGGAGAAACAGAAGGAAAGAAACAAGTTTTCCGGGTAAACCCAGGTCCATTTCAAACAGCAATTCGTCACGACCTTGTCCTCTTTCCTCTTTCTCTTCTCTTATTCTTGAATGAAGCTAAAGTCTGAAAACGTTCCGCTGCTTTGCGTCTCCCCCTCAGTCAAACACACCGGAGACCGCTTGCATTTCTTCCTGTCCCCCTTCTTCATCCCTGCTCAATCTGCATTCCTCCCTTTCAAATTGCTTTTTCTTTCTTTTCTTGAGTACACCGCCTGCGAGAGCCCGTTTATCTCGAACAGGCAAAACAACAACAAGCCGGAACGTCTCACCTCCAGTTGACGTAAAGTGACCAAAGCAAAAGAAAGAAGGACGACTCGCAAAGATCGCACCTTCTTTTCAAACAAACACAAAAATCGCAGACAGAGAGAGTGCAGATCGCGCGCGAGAGAGGAAGGAAGGAAAGAAGGGGAGCAAAAGAAAGCGCAAGAAAGAAAGAACAAGCAGTCCTTTCAACTCACTCCGTCCTCTCGTTCATCTTCCTCAAATCATCTGCAAAGTGCAGAATCCGTGTAACAAACCTCCTAACAAACGTATACAGAACCAAAAAAATCAGCCAGCCGCCCCGTCCGGCTCTCTGCACCTGTCGATCCTTGGTTAACCCCCCCAAGGCACAACGGCAGGACCCAAACAAAACGACGTACATCTACGGAAAGAAGAAAACAACAACAACAACACGAAACTTGCCCAAAGACGGAAAAACCATTCTTGTGTGTGCGATAGACAAACACACATACATATACAAACAGAAACACGGTCTGAAGAGAAGAATGACGACTAGTGGAGAAGACCATTGAAACAGAAAGACAAACAGGCGGGTGAAGAGAACCAGACCACCTGCTTTCTTTCGTCTCCCGCCTTGAACCTGTCCCACCCATTCATCCACCCATCCATCAATTCACCCTCCCTCGTTCATCATACTCGACTTCGGCCAATCTAGAAGAAGACTGAGTGAGTGGTGCCAGCACGCCCTACGGTGGAGGTGGCAGAGAGAGAGGAGAGAAAGGAAGAAAGGTCAACCGGGAAAAGGCCTTGAGATAGAGAAAGGTCAGGGGACGAGACAGAAGTCCCGAACTATGCTCATGGACCTAAAATAAGCAATGGCAGAAAAAAAACAGAAAAACAGCAAATTCCGACCGCCAGTCTCTCAAGCCGCCCCTTCAACGAACAAAGAAATCAATGCCGAGTGAGTGTAAGGGGGGAGTAGGGGAACTAAGTAGGGAGGGACTCAAGAACCCCAACTCACCCGGCAGGCAAAGGCAGACAGACAGGGCAGAGTATCTCTCTCTCACGCGCGCGCCATGTGGGAAAAAGGCTGAAGTCAATTTTCGCCCTCGGAGGTCAAATTCAGTGTGTATTGGTACAAACCCTTTGCACGCATGCATGACAGAACGAACACATTCATTAATTTTCCCCTGACTGTCTGTCCACTTCCCTCCTCCAACCAGGCACTCAGGCAGGCAGACAGATCTACACAAAGAATCAGTCAATGAACGACACCCATCTACGCATCTACTGAGTTACTGAATGCCTCCCAAGACTGTCCTCAACGAATTCTTGCGATGACGTACAAACAGATGCAAACAAGTCTGATAAGGCAATAGACGATCTTCGACAACTCTGCAGAAAACGGCGGGCCATTTTCATTTTTCCTTGGGTCCTCCACCACACACAAGCCTCTCTTTCTCTCTCTTTCTCTTTACAGTGACCCCAGCTCGAATCGCCTAATGGCACAGACAAGGCACACGGTCTCTCCGGCCCTCCTTGTTGCCTGCTGTTTGACGGACTCATTTCTCCCTCGAACTCTGTGTGCCAATTTCTTTCTTTGGCTGAGAGCCTGCATGTGTGTTCCATAATTCACTGACCCAAAAACGTTCGCAACATTGGCCTGCCTTAATTGCTTTCGATGTTTGCCAGCTTCTGTTTCCTACGGGAGTGATTGTTTTTCACTCGATCATGACGCCTCCTTCTTTGTCTCCTCCTTTTTTACGCCTATCTCCCGACTCAGTTTCTTCTTGCTCACTGTATCCCCCCAACCAACCCCAATCCACCCACACGACCCACCCTGCTCTCACCATTCGGGAGAAGCAAGGAAGCGGCGGAGTGAAGAGAAAAGGAGAGGAGACACGATTCATTCATTGACGCGGTCAGTCAACACGTCATGAAAGCGATAGAAAAAACAAAAACGCACAGCCTCCCTAAGACTCACCGAAATCCTTTTTGCGTGTTTCTTTCTTCTGGTCTGAAGCATCCTCTTCTTAGTCATACATGCGCTGTCTGGATCCTCATTGACTTTCTTATTTCTGTTCTGTTTGAGACAAAGAAAAAGCCTTGCGCAAACGTCCTTCCTCCCACCCATCCTAATATTAATATATGTCTTGTCTCTTTCTTTTCGGTTCTTCACCCTCCCTGACTCGACCTCTGCGCTGCAATTAGAAAATATCAGGTGAGAAATGTGAATCAGTCCCAAGCGAGGGGCTCGACGTACAGGTAGATCCTCTTCATGGCCTGCGTGAGGAGTCCATACCCAAGCAGAATGGCAATCAGCCAGGGAATGTAACCTGCAGGGGGCACCTCAAACTTCAGCCAGGCGGCTGCTGGAGGGATATACACCAGGGAGACCCCCACCACACACACCAAGACGGTGCTTCCCAAGAGGGCCAGGGAGGGGGATGACTGGATGAACGGAATCTTCTTTGTTCGGATGAAGTGCACAATTAGAGTCTGAGAGATGAGCCCCTCGAGGAACCACCCCGCTTGGAAGACCTCCTGCCTCTCCACAACGTTGGCTTTGATCACGAACCACAAAACAGCGAAGGTCGCGACGTCGAAGAGCGAAGAGAGAGGCCCGAAAAAAACCATGAATTTCGACAGTGACCCAGCTTCCCATCTGCATTCAAAAACAAATGCACTCTCACACGCTTTCTTCTTTCCTTCCTCTCCCCTGCACTCTCTCTGTCCGATGAACATGAATACCCAGAAAATCTGTTTCCTGCAGGTAATGTTTGACTCAAAAATAATGATTGCCATCTCCCTGTGGGTGAACAAAAAAGAGAATCCCCTTCGTTCCTTCTCTCCTAGCTCCCACTCTCTTGCATGTTGAAACAGGAGACGGAGCCGTAAAATTCAGTCATACAGAAGGAAGAGAAAAGATCAAATGCTGGAAAGAGTGTATCGAAGAAGCGCGAATCAATCGACTGTGTGACTCCATCATCCACACGACACAAAATGTTGAGACGAGAGAGAGAGAGAGAGAGAGAGAGAGAGAGAGAGACGTACCTGCACGGGTTCTTGATCTGCTCCATGTCGACGGCATCCGTCGGGATTGCCAATTGAGAGATGTCGTATAGGAGATTTTGGAGGAGGAGCTGGAGGGCACGGATTGGGTAGAATCCTGAATGAAGCACACGAAACAAAATTAAGCAGACAACACAACACAACACGGAGACGTTTCATTGATGGTCGAATTCCCCAACACAAAACGACTGCATTTGCATGTGCCCTTGATATAGTGTTGCTGTAGTGTTGTGCACATTTTCTTCGAGGGCAATCACAGGGCATAGATCTGCAACTCGTCAAGCTTTCTCCACAACCTCGTATTAGAATTGCTTCACCTCCATAGGAACAATTTGTGCAGAACCAGACGCCCTGCCCCACAAGAGCACCGTGACACTCATGCGCTGTAAAAAAGAGAGGAAAAGCAGCACAGACGAAGAGACCTGTGAAAAGAAAGAGGACAGAGTGAAAAAGATCCAAACGCACCAACACACCTGCAGGCATCCACACGACCGCAATGAGGACAGAGAAGACGTTGCCGAAGTTGGAAGACGCAGTCATCCGAAGGTACTTCTGCGTGTTGGCGCAGGTCCGTCTGCCTGCCTTGACTGCCTCGGCAATCACCCTCAGGTCTGCGGCTTGCATGACCATCCCAGCTGCGTGCTGAGCGACCTCCAACGCAGAGGAGACTGTCACTCCGACGTCAGCTGCACATATCACTCACACACACACACACACACACACACACACAGAGAGAGAGAGAGAGAGAGCCATGGACAGGAAGTCGCCCAGTCACCCACCTAGCAAGCTGCCAGGCCCGTCAGGCGATAAGCTCTCACCCACCCACCCACCGACCCGCAGTCATTCACTCCTCCGACACAGCGACGTCTCCCTCCATCAATCCGGCAAGCTGTTGCATGGGACGAGACGAGACTGACAAGGTCTGGTCGAAGGAAGGAAGGAAGGAAGGAAGGAAGGAAGGAGAGAGCGAAAAAGAGAAAGAAAGAACGCTGACTGACCGTGTCCAAGGGCAGCCGCATCGTTCACGCCGTCCCCAAGGAATCCAACAACCTCTCCCTGGAAGCAGACACCCCAACACAAAGAGAGAGAGAGAGAGAGAGAGAGAGAGACGAATTAGATTGGACAAGAGGCGGCGGATGGGATTGACAGAAAGACAAAGAAAGAAAACTCTCCACAGAAGCAAGGCGCGTGTCAGCAGGCGGGAGGGACAGCACGGCAGGGAGGAACATGAAACCCGCACAGAGCAGAGGCATAGAGAAGCGATAGACAAGCAACACGCAAAAATACAGAGAAGGAGAGAAAGAAATCTTTAAAAAACAAGAGGGAGGGAAAGAGAAGAGAGAAAGAGAAAAAGAAAGATGGACACAGAGGCAGGACACATCGGAAATAATCAAAAAGAAGGAAGGGAAAGATACCCAGCATGGATTGGGAAGAAGTAAAGGGCGGGAAGGAAGACGAAGAACGCATGCAGGTGAAGAAACGAGGCAGAAACGTCTGTTCAGTCAGGTACGCAACTGCTTCACATTCCTTCACATTGCGGCAAGGACACATCTAACTTGTGCGTTGAAGGGCTTCCGCATGCACATTGATATAAACTCACATACGCACATCTGTCTGAAGCGCCTTCACGACCCTCGCCTTCTGATCCGGAGAAAGTGTTTACTTTCATACAAATTCTGTATGAAAAAGAATTCTGTATGAAAGTAAACGCATGCACATTGATATAAACTCACATACGCACATCTGCCTGAAGCGCCTTCACGACCCTCGCCTTCTGATCCGGAGAAAGTGTTTACTTTCATACAAATTCTGTATGAAAAAGAATTCTGTATGAAAGCAAACGCATGCACATTGATATAAACTCACATACGTACATCTGTCTGAAGCGCCTTCACGACCCTCGCCTTCTGATCCGGAGAAAGTCGAGCGAAGATCGTCGCCTCCCTCGCTCTCTCCAAAAGCGCTTCATCCCCCATCTCCCCCACCTCTGCCCCTGTTAGCACAACTCTACCCTCCTCTAGATCCTCGAGGGCCTCCTCCAGAGGCCCACAGGACGCAGACAGAGGGACGGGGCGGTGGTGATCCCTCGTGGGGGCCACGGCATGTCCTCTGGTGATGGAGGCCTCGGCATGTCCCTCAGGAGGGAGGGGCGAGAAGAGGCTGAGGGAGCGAGACACGGAGAGAGCAGCCCCCGCTGAGTCCCCTGTGAGGACCTTCACCTGGACCCCTGCGGATCTCAGCTCGAAGATGGCAGAGGCTGCGGAGGCCTTGGGCGTGTCAGAGAAGCAGAGGAGCCCCAAAAGGATCAGGTCCTGCTCAGCATCCTCCACTTTCTGCATTCATGCATGCACGGGAGGATGGAGTTTTGGACGGGATCTTAGAAAGAAATGCAGAGAAGTGCAAGACTGACTGGTGGCATCTCTCACGAAGAATGTGCCGAGGGGCTATTGAACACCATCAAGTGACAGACAACTAAGCACCCGAGCGACTACCAATTCGATGACAAAAACAAAAGAAATTTCAAAAAGGATATTCTTTCCGCTTCGTGAGGAACTCCTCTACTCTGCTCCCCTCTGAAACCCGATCTGATTGCCTACCTGACTGACTGACGGTCTGACCACTCTCTTTCTGTGCGAATGGTGGTGATGCGTGCTTTTGTGCGCGCTTCGGGAGGGGCTTCCGGTCTCCGCCTCCCTCTCTCTCTCCTCCCACCGCCGAGCTGCCACGGCAACCACGCGCATTCCCTGGCCCTCCAGAGACATCACATGACCCCGGACCGACGCAGCGACAGTCACGCTCTTGTGGACCACACCAGCTACCCCCTCACTCTCACTCCCCCCCGACGGCGACCCGAGGGCCCGACCGATCGTCGCCACAGCGGAGGCGGCGTCCCCCATTCCGCCCTCATCTAGGAGCCATGGTGCATCCACGGCGACTCTCGTACAGACCGACAGAACGTCGGCTGCCGCACCCTTGCAGACGATCACCTCGTTGCCTTCATCAGACAACACCAGAGACATTCGGCGTCTCTGAAAGTCAAAAGGAAACTCCCGGACAAGCTCAACCGAACCGTCGAGTGAGTCCAGGCCCTCTCCTCGTGCCTCAGAGTGCCTCTCCAGAGACTCAAGAATCGCACTGTCAATCGGGTTGTGCTCATCCAAACCTGTTTGCAACTTGGCCATGAGCGCTGCGGATCGCAGAACAGTCAGAGAAGGCGAACCCTTTAGAATCCCACCGGCGGCATTGGGAGCAGCCGCAGCTCCGGGGTGCTGGTACTTGTCTGTGGCTGCTGTGGTCAGGGCTGTGCCTTGTTCTTCCACGAGGACAATGCGGTTTTCTGTCAGAGTACCGGTTTTGTCTGTGCAGAGAACTGTCATGGCGCCAATGTTCTGCACGGCCTTCGTGTGTTTCACGATGATCCCCAAACGCGCCATGGCCCTCACGCCTGCTTCCAGGCAGGTCGCAACTATCAAGGGCATCAGTTCAGGCGTCAGCCCGACACCGACGCTCACCTGTAAGGAAGCAAGAAATTAGAGAGAAATCATGAACTCAGAGCCACCCATGCCACCACTCCCATCTTATTGTTGTGCTCCTCTGCTGCTGTGTGTGCACTTGAGCGTCAACTGGCTGTACAGGGAGGTTCTTTTTTGCGGATGGAGAGACGCAAAAAGGATGCAAAAATGCGTTCGGAAAGGTGGAGAGGCCATACATACATGGATACGTACATAGCCACACACTGGCAGATAGACATACAGGGATGTGGGCAGCCACGCAAACCACCAGGCGGAAAGATAGGCACGCTGTTAGGCGGGCAGAAAGGCGGCAAGCAAGCTGCGCAAGAAAGACAAATAGACAGGCGGATAGGCTTGAGGCGTCAACGCAAAGAGAGGCCCCGAACAAACAGACAACAGCGAGACGCTCTCACCCACCGCGAACAAAGCAGCTCCCCCAAAAGCCTCCTTAGTGAAGCCCTCGATACCGAGTTTGATAAAGAACACGCACACCGCAGTGACCACTGTGAAGGAAATCAGAACCAAAGCGACCATCCTCATGCTCCGATCGAAAGCCGTTCCCACTCGGCCTCCGTCCGACGCGCCTCGTGCAGTTCGTCCCAGCTCCGTGCGACCCCCCGTGGAGGTTACAAGAACCACGGCACGACCAGAAACGACGTCAGTACCCATGAACACCTGGTTATCGGGTTTCTCCTCCCCTTCTTCCGTCTCCCTTTCCGTCTCTACAGCCTCATTGGAGTTCAGCGTCTCTTTCTGAACAGGAAGAGACTCCCCCGTCAGACTTGCCTGTTGTACCAAAAGCGCTGTCGGAACGCTCAGCACTATGCCATCAGCCGGGACCACCCCGCCTGCGTGCAATTCAACGACATCTCCTGGAACAAGATTCCGCCCCATCTCCTCCCGCCACTCTCGGTCTCTCTTCACCTTCACCACAGAGGAGACTGCCAGCGCCTGTACGAGTCTCTCTGCCTGTGCCTCGCTGCGAAGCTCTGAACTGCAAATGCAAAACAGACACCAGCACAGTGATACACACAGACGGACACAGATAAGAGGAGAGGAAGGGTGGCGCAGTCAGAAGCAATGAAGAGTCAACGATCCTTCAGAGCGGTTTCACACTGCGTCTCTGTTTCGTTAATTACTCATGCTTTCTTTCCGCCTGCCTGATGTCCTGCCCGACTTACACGAATTGCAGTCCTGTAGAGAGAATGATCATCACAGCTGTCACTATCGCAGCAGGCAGGCCGTCTCCGTCCGAATCGTCATCATCGTCATCTCCCCCCAGAGAGTCAACCAGCAGCGACACCACACCAATCACAGTCAACAGAAGGTTGAAGGGTGTGGCGTAACACCAAAACAGGCGAACCGCCCAATGCATTTTGTGACCCGAGTCAACCTGCACATCCAATCCAACATGCAGAGAAATTAGTCAGGCACCACACACACCTCTACCCACTCTCCCAAATCGACACACAAACACGCACACGCAGTGCTACGGAGGCATAGTCTCTTGCACAAAGGGGCAAAGAGAAACTCGTTCTCCTGTCCTACGCGCATGGCATCCAGATTTAACCCGTCTGCACCGCCCCCCCCCAACCCCCCGCCCCGGACTGACGGTGTTCGGTCCAAAGAGCTCCCTTTGTGCAATCACTTCCTCCCTGCTCAGACCCGGAAGTTCTTCCACTGATCCGAACTCTGCCTCCACCCAGGCCAGCACCTTCTCGGGAGGGACCCCTACGGCGGTTGTCAAAGCCCTCTTTTCGTTGTCAACTGGGACAGCCGTCTCCTGAGTACGCGAAGAGTCAAACTGGCGCAGAGACGGCGACGCATCCCCTCGATCAGCGAGGAAGGGACGCAGAGCAGATGCATCCCCATGCATCCGCTTCACGTCTCCTGAATCGCCCACTTGCATCTTCAGCTCTCACTCGTAACGGTAGGTGCACGGTTACACGTCTACCCAGTCTCTTTGTCCCAAGGTGATGGATGAAATCACAGACCTTTACTGGGGGAACTGCGCAAAAACCTGTGTTTGCGTCTGATGTGCCACTGACAGGTCAAAAGAAAGGGTGGTGAAGGACAGAAACACACTGCATGTCATGACACCGGACGGCCAGGTAGAGGTAGACTCGAAGAGTCAACCCGCAGTCGCGATTTCCCATGCACATTCAGTCTCCCGCCGCGAGCCGCGTGCACTGCCGTGCAGCCTTCCCGGCCATCTCATCGCACTTTCCGGGGCCTGAAATTGCCAGGCCAAATGACCCCGAAAAGCGAAAAATTGGACGCAGTGATTGCCGTACGACTGCACTCTTCCAATGACCGATTCAGTCATCCTGAACAATCTTTTCATCGTTTTGAAAAGACTCATTCATGACATCTGCCTTCAACCCCTTGCTGATTTATACGTGAAAGTAGGGGGGCATGCATATTTACTGGCTCAGAGGAACAGTGATGGTTACCCTGCACTAATGTCAGGAGACGGCACCCCTTCCGTCTCGTTTCTTTGTGTGTTGCTCTTTGTCTTCTCCGGTCTTTGCAAGGGTCTTCTAGCATCCTGTCTACCTACAATTCTCTTCATCTGCCCGAGCAACTCAGAGCTCTCCTCCTCGCTCGAAATGAAGAATACAAATGGGGGAGTGCAGCGCAGAGTCCCGTCATGCTCCTTCAGGACCGAGTGGTACGCACCGTCTACGGCGGAGACATTCAAGACCTCACACCTGCCTCTGACAAACTCTCTCGAGAACGAGGACACGGAGACGGACAACATGCTTTCGAGGGCCGACGAGTTGAATTCTGAAGGGGGTGGACGGCTGGGGAGTGAAAGTGGAGGCGGAGGGGGAGGAAATCAGATGGAAGAGCTGGCGGTAACACCCAAGCTCATCCAAGACTATCGCTCCCGGCTCTACAAAAAACACCAGACAGAGTATGGTGGTCTGGCGTTTTTCGATTTCCTCTCGGGTTGTCTCTCCCAAGTGCGTCAGTAACGATCTTGATATTTTTTTTCTCGCCGTCTTTTCCCCCTTGGCTGCTGTTAGTTTGTCCTTTCTTGAATTTCTTTTTCTTTGCCCCTCTCATTGAACTTTGATGGCCGAAACTTGGTTCCACTTTTCGACCTTTGCTTTCCCTTCGCTCCTCTACCAATCAGCCTTGTTGCTTATGGGTGTCCAAACAAAAAAAAGATCTCGAGCTGCCTGAACCTGCGTAGGCTCTCTCTGGTTCTTCGCAGCCTCTCCGGATCTGTCTCACTGCATGAAGAAAAGGCACTTCTCCTGTCGATTCCGTCTCTCTCTTTCTCTCTCTCCCCCTCCCTCCCTCCCCCCCCCCCCCC
>JAHBMJ010002993.1:0-14121 GCA_018398765.1 Chromera velia
TTGGGAACACCTGCAGGTCAGTTAAGGAAGCGCGGCTTGCTCTCTCGCTTTGTATGATGATTTGCTTAGCATCCAGCTTCTCTGTCCTGCTAGGGGCTTGACAGAAATGCACAAGGGAGGTCACTTAGAGAGGGTCGATGGAGAGTCTGCTGGAGCCTCCATTTTTTGACCGCCTCTTCTGAAGCTTTGCACAGCTCTCAGTTGTGCCAGACATTTTTCCACCCAGACCAATCACTCAGTTTTCATGCATTTGAATGTCTTCCATTTGCTCCGTGTATGTCAGTCTTTCAAAGCGGTCCATACTATCCCGACGTAAGTGCTACTTACTCATTCATCCTTTCTCATTTGAAGCACTCCGTACTGGTCTCCTTCTGAACATCTGGATCTACCTACAGACCTGTCCTTCTTTTTTACAGTTTCTCATTGACATACGCAGAACGATTTGCAAGCTTTTACGCCGTGTAGTGTGAGTTCTTTGTGAATAGAATTATGTTGTCTCTGTGCTCTGTTCTTCGGAATCCTCTCCAACCCCTGCCGACCACCTCCTGTCCGGTCTGTCCAGCCTAGCTGTGAAGCCCTCCTTCCTGCACTGTTTCCCTTGCAGAAGAAGCAATTCTTTGTACTTGATTGGCGGCGCTAAACATTGCTGTTGAGCATATCCATTAGTGTTGTGCCTGTGTATTTCTTTGCAGGTAACATTCACTAACTTCCACGTGCCGCAGTGATCATAATTTTTCCCTAGCTAATCAACCAGTCTTTTGAGCATATTTGAGCAGATTCGCACAGAAGTAACGATTTTAAATGCTCTAAAAAACTTTAGATTGCTTTAAGTAACCTAGTTTTACTTTATAATAAAGCTAGAATGTAGTAAATTTAAAAGTCACTTTGAATTCCACTAAATCCTACTTTGGAGTCCACTCTGTTTCGCATGCACGCCACGTCTCCAAATTGAACCTTCACGAGAATAATGCATGGACTCACATGCACCGACCAGAGACCAGAACAAATCAGATGAGAATATGCACCGCGCATGCAAGGTGACAATGATTGGCAGCGCACAACTGCATAAGGGTCGGCCCTATGCTTTTGTCTCCACACAATCTCACTGCTGCTCATGTAACCAGAACATTCATTCTAACATGTCGAACGTGCATGGGTTCATAGAGTGAGCCGTGCAGCTGATTTTAAGACATCTTAAAAATTGGCTGATCGGATTTGTTCCGTGCACTGCGGCCTGGCAACACGTGCGTGCGTTTGGGGCCGTGAGGAGCCGCAGGGGCGGGGCCGTAACGCGTTGCATAGCCATGACACTGACACTTTTTAAAAGTGCCTTTTAGCCCAATTCATTCAATCAGGTGCAAAACAGGTGCATCAGGTGCATCTGGTGCAAAACAAGTGCATCTGGTGCAATTGTATGGTTTGTACCTTTTCTGAGATACACTTTTTCCAAACCCTAATTTTCAATATGAAAAATCTGGGCCCAGTTCAGATCTCCCACTTAGGAAGGGCTCTAGCTCATAGTTTACCTTAGGGTCTAGCTTCCACTTAGCAACTAGTTTGAGAACCTAAAAATCACTCTTGATTTGAGCAAGTTTAGGAAGAAGTTTGCACCCTTCTGGTACGGTTCTGTTTCCCCTTTTCCCTAACATTATGTGGTGCCTCAGCTAAGACGTAGCTTGAAGACACACACTTACAAGGTTTATCATATAAAGGTTCTACTTCTAGAAACTGTTATTGACATACGAAAGCTTGACTCACGATTGACTGCATGCATACGCATGACCTCATTGCAATTCCCTTGATTGCATGTATGAGGTCGCTCGGAATGCGCGCACTTCATACAATCCTGATATACGATTTGCGTGCCGTGGCGCGGATTGAAGGCCTCGCCATGTTACGTACCACCTCTCCCTTGAAGCCACGTCCACGTTGGCTATGTAAGTTCCTCAAATCATTGCTTTTGAACTGAAAGAGTGTGCAACCGGGTCTAGAAAAAACGCAAAACAAACGATTTTTTCATGCACTCACTTGATCTATCATCGTCACTTCTTTTACTCTCTCTTCTCTTCTTTGTTCTTCTCTTGAAGTTCCCCTTTCTTTCTTTTTCTTTTTTTTTCTTTTTTTTTGCACTTCATCAAATCTATACAAATCCCTCCAACTCCTTTGACCTTCACGCATACTCCCTTCATCGTAGGCTTCACACAGGCACTTCACTGTACACCCAGTGTACATGCCTCCTCCCTCTTCAAGGCCGCGTCCACGCTCGGTTAGAGAGAGTGTGACGCGCACGAGAACAACAACAGAGAAAAAAAATCAGACACAGAAGGGGCGAAAAACATACATCGGTTTAGTAAAATTGTCCTTCCATTCATGGAGTCCACTGGATACCATAATACTGCATCTCCGACTCGGTGGGCCCCACAACCACCCCCGGCTCTTTCCCATCTGTTTGATCCGAGTCTCCGTTAGCTTGGTGCTGCTGCTCTGATGGAGGTTGTAGAATGATAGAAGACTGCACTGAAGTGCGGGCGGTCCGTACACTCCTCATCTGCCGCACTGCAGGTCTTACTTTTGGCACACACGGCATCACACCCCCTCCATTCCTATACGTCTCCCTGTAAAATGTCTCTCCTGTCTGCCCACACCTACGACATGCCAAATTTTAAAATGCATACCAGTCTGCAGTGCCAATTCCCTGAACATTTAGAATCAAGTCTTCCCTTCCCAACCGAAAACGAAAAGACACATCCTCCCAATACTCATGCTGGAGTGGGTCGCGCGATAGGATAGTCACTGGCGTCTTTGGCTTTTCATGAGCTGCCCGCTTCTTCTCTTTTTTCCTGTCCTTCGCCTCCCTTCTCTTTTACTGACGCCTGGCCTGACGAGACAGTGTCAAACCATCAGACGAGACTGCAGGTTCCTCCACTCCTTCACTGATTGGAGGCAGAGGAGACCAAGGGCTGTTCGTCTCCTTCTTTCGCCTCACAGCCAACATCTCCCTTAAGTGCTTTTCCTGACTCCTTCTCTCCTTTTTCTCTTGGCGCTTTTGTTTCTGTCTCTCCGCTTTCCCTAGATTCCCACCGTCAAAGTTATTTCCCTGCCTACCTGTCTCCAAACAGTTGTGTTGCAAAGACGTACTGTGCGGTCTCTGGCTGTGGATTTCCTCTCTCCGCTCCCAACTTCCAACTCCATATAACGATTCAAACAGGTCCTTTCCCACACCTCCTTCTTCCTTCCTACTCTTTCCGATCTGGCACAGCTCCATTGGAGCGGGCTCACTCATTTGACCATCCTCTCCGGCAAGAGCCATCACAGGGGGTCCATCGCAACGATCGAAATTGAAAGTCGTATGAGATATTGGCAACAGCACGCCTCCATCTCCACTCACGGGTACAGGTCCTCCCTGCACAGGCATTTCCGATCTTATCATTTCTTCCTGCTGGAACGACTGACCAACACGGTTGTTGTCTCCGTGCACAAGCTCCTCGGCACACAAGCCATCGAATCCTTCCCCATGGGGCATGTCACTCACTCTCCCATCCCGGGCAGATAAATCGATCAGAAGGTGAGGCAAATTGGTGCCGAACCCCCTCACAGTTCCCTCCTCCACACAGAATTCTGAGGTAGAGGTACCCAGGAGTATGATGCTACTGCATGTGGGCTTGCATGCAGGCCTTGAAAAGACGTCTCTTGAATGTCCATTTGTTTTACTTCCCACCTCTTTCTTTTTCCTCCTTCCTCCCACTGCTGGGTTCTTATTCTTTTGTTTTGGAGACGTTTTGGCAGCAGTTTGACTGCCTGTCGTCCGCATCCACTCAGCTACTGTCATCCGACGACTACGCCGAGTCTTTGATTTCTCCTTCAAGGGCGTATCGGTAGACGGCATCAAGAAGTTCTCCCCCCTCTCACTGTCAAGGAGACCGGCAATGTCCAAAAGTCTTCGGGCAATCTCTTGGCCTTCCGAAAGCAAACATTCTCCATCCTCCTAAACTTCCATGAACGAAACGGACTTGAACTTGTCAAATTCGCGCAGGCAAGAGAGGAAACGAGCATATCGGTCAGGTACCGACATCTTCTGAAACGAAAACAACGAAATGAACAAACGGATCGATGACAATCGAAACAAACAAATGCAGTGACCGACAATGAGACAGCTCTATTCTGGGTACGTTTGTGCAGGGGGTGCGTGCGAAGCTTAGCGCTTGACTGCAGTTGAGATAACGCTACAGCGATACACCTGAATGCTGTTCACGACCAGATGGTCAGCGAACTCCCCTTCTTCCTGAGCGGGTCGTACCGCTCTGCCACCACCTAACGTTGTGTGGTGCCTCAGCTAAGACGTAGTTTGGAGACACACACTTACAAGGTCTGTCATACAAGGGTTCTGCTTCTAGAGACTGTTATTGACATATGAAAGCTTGACTCACGATTGACTGCATGCATGCGCATGACCTAATTGCAATTCCCTTAATTACATGTACGAGGTCGCTCGGAATGCGCGCACTTCATATAATCCTGACATACGATTTGCGTGCTGTGGCGCGGATTAAAGGTCTCGCCACGTTACGTTTTCAATAACTGCGGCATACCCGTTTTTTTCACTTGTCTCCTTCCATAACTTCCAAAAAAAAGAAACTATATCCTGTGCAGCCCTTGTTGGGTGAATCGAACTGACGGGACTGGGGGGGACATTTGATGTCGAGCTCTGTCTTTCTCTTTTTCTTCTGCTTCCTGTTGTCTTTGGGGAGAAGTGGGGACCTCGTCTAAGGCTTCGTGCTGCTTGTGTTGCTGAGGGGACAGCGGTTCCATCTCTGAATGGCGTATGCGGTTCGCGGGAGACCTGGAGAGCTGTGTGAGATTCGTTGAGACTCTCTGTTAGTCTAGGCACTAGGCCTAGCACTAGGCTGACTTTGAGGACTGAGATGTGAATATCGAAATTAAAAAAAAAAAATTAATTAGGTTTTTAACTCAATTTTCTTTTTTTTTAATGTGGATAGCCTAGATTCACGTAAACCCACTTAAATTCACTGTTTCAATACACCTAAATTCACTGAAAATCATTCATTAGCTACTAATGACTAGTTCACTGATTTCTGCAACGAAGTCTACCAAAAAAAAAAAAATCCGCAACGAAGTCTACCTACAGCTGTATATAAAAGCTAAGGCTGCTCTCAAGGCTGCTGACTCAGCTGTAAGCTTGATGGTCATTGGTCTAATGATGCCCGGATTATGATGGAAGTTGAAAGCTAGGTTGAAAGCAGCACAAGTGTTAGTCTACAAGTGCATGCACAGAGGCGCATCCCAAAACCTTCAAGACTGAGACTGTTCACCACTGAATCACCAGACCGTTCGAAAGCAAATCATGCGCTGCAAATGATGGGACATACATTGTCATACAATGATGCCGGCGCACGCACAGTCGTGCTCGTCCAAGGACCTGCAAGTCTGAAACACCCTTGTCACACTGCCACCCACACACAGCCACATAGTGCATGGGTACAGGCGGCAACAGGCCTTCTGTTTCACTTTCTAGTTCTCTATCTTTGCATACACTCTCTGGTTCTGGATCTCTACGTTTCGTCGACCATCTGTGGCAGACCGTAGCAGTAATACGTACAGCGGGACCACACGCAAGAAGTATGGATGAATGACCACACACACAGAGTCTGCATGGCGCATGCACTCCCCAGGAACGACTCACGATGCACAGTTCAAGTCACATGCAAGCTCTTCCTGACTTCGCCATCCTGAAAGCGTACAGGTGAACGACCCGATCCTTCCTTTTACTCTCTCTCCTGTCTCGCGACGGAGGTCTCCTGTCCCTCTCAACCAACCACCGCAGCCATCCGACAAACTGCAGGAACAGTCCGTCGGAGGCTCGTGCGACAGTTTGATTGCTTAGCAAATCCGTTACTTAAACCACAAGCACGAAGGAATCCTTCAGGCAGCTGGCCTTCAGCAAGAACTGACTACCATGCAAGCATGCGCATTCATTCAAAAACCCAGGGGGCCGAAGAATGATGGTGACACCGTACAGAATGGAAGAGAGGCAAGACTCTTTTTTCTTTACACCCCAACATTTTGAAAAGAACGAACAACAAACCGAGTTGCACATGTAGCACAAGTCTCGGCCGACACGCAAGAATGAATGAATGCGGTTAAATTTTCCTTCTCAAGACCGTCCACCGCCCTGTGCCGTCGAGTATGGGGCATCTTTGCATGGCGAGTTAACGTCGATGCAAGCAGTGGGGATGGTTCTTTTTTCTAACGTTGATGCAAGCAGTGGGGTTGGTTCTTTTTTCTCTTGACGTCAAAAGCAAACTGAAAAGCCGAACCGAAAAATAAGACCAAGGCAAAACACGAAGAAAAAGAAACGTTGGAGGACAGAAAGCAATCGGTCGACACGAGGGATCGTTTTCTTTTTCTTTCTGTCAGTTTCTTCCATTTAAACGAGGAAAGGAAACTTAAACGCGCAGTTCCTGAGGGGAAGCCGCAGGGGCAGGGAGGGTGACCTGGTCGGCAACGGTGCTGTCGGTGGTGTGCTTGACCTCCTTGGGCGCAACTTTGGTGGGGGCGAGGGCCTCTCTGGTGGCGGCGTTGGGGATGATCCACTGGCCATTCAGGCGCAAGAGGAAGGAAGAGGCGGCGGCAGCGAAGCAGAAGATGGCGACGACCTGGAACCCCGTGGCCATGCTCTCACCAGGGAAGTTCTTGAAAATGATGGCGAAGATGACCACCCCCAGGTTCCCACCGGCACCCACGAGGCCCGAGATCATACCCTTGTAGGGGGACACAGAGGGGACAATGGAGTAGCAGGTGCCGTTTGCAGCCTGGGCGAAAAGGGAGAAGATGACGGCAACGACGAACGCCGCCCAGATGTTGGGCATGAAGGTGAAGAGCATGAGGAACGCTCCCTCAAGGGTGAGGGCACAGAAGTGGGTGATGATACGGCCGGACATGGAGAGCCTCGCGTTCATCTGGTCCGACAGGATTCCGCCGCAAGCACGGGCAAAAAGGTTTAGCCATGCAAGGGCGCCAGCGAGCATGAGGGCAGTCTCCCTTGTGATGCCGGCAGAGGGGAAGGTGATGAGGAAGTAGGCGGGCATGAAGTTGTTCAGAGTCATCTCCACTCCAAACGAGGCCATGTAGGAGAAGGCGAGGACGGCCGTGTTGGGGTTCTTCACGACGTCGTAGAGGGACTTCGCGAGTCCGGACTGTGAGAAGGGAACCTTCTTCTTGGCCTCCTCTTTCACACCGGCGGCGGCCTTCTCGTCACGGATGCGGCACCTCTCGGCGGCCTGAAGAACCACAAGAGGGAGGGGAAGGGAGGCAGGGAGAGAGAGGACAGTCAGACTTGAGAACGCAGTCAAGGCCATGACAGGAAAGGTGCAGAAGCGAAGGAGGAGAGCAGAGCAACCGGACACATGAGAAGGGAAACTGGAAAAAGAGACAGAAAAAAAACCCGTATGTACCTGCTCGGCAGTCTCCCCGGGCAGCGCGCGGTTCTTCCAAGAGCCCTGAGGGGAGTCGTCAGCGAAGAAGAACACCATGATGCCGACAGAGCAGGTGATGGCGGCAGGGATCAGGAAGACCCACTTCAGCCCCTCGTTCACAGACATGCCGAGGCCACCGGTGAAAATGCGGAGAAGCCAGGGCATCACAAGGAGGGTGACACCAGCCCCCAAATTTCCCCAACCGCCAGAGAACGCGTTGGCGGAGCCCACCACAGAGGGCGCGAAGAACTGGGAGGTGAAGAATTGGCAGGGGACGAAAGAAGCCCCGAGGAACCCGATGGCAAAACGGAGAATGTAAATTTTCACATGACTGTCCATCGCCAGAGCAAAGCAAGCCACGGGAATGGACCCAAACACCAAAATGAACGCCTGGGACAAACGAGGCCCAAAAGCATCGCATATGGGCCCAAAAGCAAATCGCATGATGATGGTGGAGGCGACAGCGAACATGACGGAGGTGGCGTAAGAATCCTCAGTCAAAACATAGCCCTCCGTTTCCCCCTTTTTGTACAAGAAAGCACTGAGGCCGGCAATCGAGTACCAAGAAAAGAAACCAATGTGGAACGTGAGCCATGCCCAGTGGAAGTTCTTCATGTTGGGGGCAGAGAAGTTGAAGAGACGGAGGCCGAGAGCCTTCCCCGAAGCGTCCTGGGGGGGCTTGCCGAAGAAACCGAGCTTGGGAACACCGGAAGACATTTTTTTTTGGAAGAGAGGAAAAAAGAGCTTTAAAAGTGGTTTGAAGAGTAACCTACAGGACCAAAACAGATGCAGTTTCTTCCGGTGTGATTTCTTCGGACCTCGCCTTCACCCCTCTGCGACGGAGGAGAAGGGGAAACGTCGAAGCAGAAGGGCGTGAAAAATGATGAAAAAGGCGGCTGGATTCAATGTGATTTTTGTGCCGCGGCCGTCTCGTGCCGTCTCGTGCGCCGCGGACGATTTTTTTTTTTCCCGCGACAAGAACAAAAAAATGTCCCGCAAAGAGAGAGGGGCGCGGCTCCGTGCGAGTGCATGATGAGTGTGACACTGTGACTGTGACATTGTGACCCGGTTGGTTTAGCTCGGCCCGTCATGGCCCGTCTCACACGATCGCACAATGGGGTCATAGAAACCTCTCGGGCTATATTTGATCGAGGAGCATGAGATCCGAGTGTATCCGCGTAAGAGGGGCGTAAGAGGAGGACATGTCACAGGAACAGCTACTTACGTCGTAGTATATGACAGGCTTGAATGATTGGATGCCCCAGATGACGCGAGCTGAGCTTCTCGAACTGCAGAAGAACGGAGATAGGTGAGCCGTCTCCACATTCGCTTGTTTGTGCTGAGGCACAGACTGCTTAACGCCCCCTGGTATTCTGGCACGCCGGCTGCAGCATTCCATCCTTCGGTCTCCGGTCTTCTTCTTGTGACGACCGAGGCTTACCTATGGCAGTATACGTGGGTGACTATCGTTCGAGGAAGGGACACAAGGCGCTTTTTGCAACAAAGCAGGTGGAAAGGGGCGAAGTCTTGCTAGAGGAGAAGACGGCCCTCATCCCTCCCCGAAGATTCCTCGAGGCCCTCAGCCTTCGGGACCTCTGGAGAAATTTCCTCCAACTCTCCGATGAAATGCGGACAGAGATTCTCTCTCTGTACGCCACCCCAGTGTACATTCGAAATCGGTGCGAGTTGGTGAACCGCTCTGCTTTCTTCGAGGAGTTTCCGTTGGAAATTCCGGAGGAAGAACAGGAGACTTTCTTCCTCCTGAGTCGAGTCTTTCAGAGCAACGCATACGGAGACCATCTCTATCTGCTGACCTCCAGAGCGAACCACAGCTGTAAGCCGAACGCTTATCGAGCAGCTTCCTTCGACGGAGTCCGTTTGTGGTCTCTGAAACGGATAGAGAAGGGCGAGGAGGTGACTGTTTCCTTTCTGACAGAGGAACTCGAGTCCCTGCCCCAATCCATCCGCACTCGCCACCTGCCCTTCCACTGCTGGTGCTCTGCGTGCGTCAATCCCCTAGACAGTGCAAGAGCGTTTGTGTGCAGACGCCCCGGTTGTACTGGACATTTGTTTGCACTAAAGGAGAGAGACGGTCAGACGGGACGTCTTCTAGCAGACTGCAGTGGGTGTGCGTGCGCACTCCCGTCCTCAAGTGAGGCCGAGTTACTGCAGAGAGAAGACACTGCAGTATCCCGATTGAACGGATTGAAACAGATTTCATCCGCGAGTCTGCATCAGATTCGCACTCCTCCCAGGCACCCTAACACGTCCATTGCTCCCCCCCCGTGCGCTAGCTCTCAAACCCTCCACCTCCCCATGGGAAGTGAATCACAATCACGATCAGAGAGTCTCCCCACTCCGGGCCATCGGGAGCCCATCTCACCGACTGCCAGTGGGTCTGGTGGGTCTCCGGATGCTTCCACTTCCCAGGCGGATGTGTGGTTTGAGAAGGGACGAACTTTGTGGGAAGAGACAGTTGCAGCTTTTGGCCGGGCCCACTGGTTGACTCGGGAAGCTGCCAAAGTCGCGGCCATGTTTTGTCTGAGGGCACTGAAGGCAGAGCTTTCTTTGGTCAGAAGAAGATCAACACAAGAGCATCAGAGAGAGAGAGGGCGGATACGGGAAGGAGGGGGGAAGAGGGGAGGAGGAGTAAGTAGTCCTTCATGTCAACTGCATGATTTGCACAGTGAATCTCTCGAAGGAGGAAAAGAGAAGGAGGGACAAGGCGTGAGTACGAGCACAGGCGGACCCGGACTGCACAGAGAGGTTTGTTGCGATGAAGAGAGTTTATTGCAAAAAGGGGGGCAGGGGGGAAATTCAAGTGGAGGTTTTGAAGATAGAGGTGGAGTTTATGAGCTTAGAGGAAGAGGAGAAGGGAGGGGTGATCAAGGGGATGCAAGCCTTTCCTCAGCTTTTGGTGGTCAGTTTCTGACAGGCAGACTGACATTGTGGGCTCGTAGACGTCTTTTCTTTCTTGACCTCTTGAGGCAGGCGTGGGAGGCGGAGGCGGCTTTGAACGGGAGACTGTGTAACCGAAACGGGGCACTTGTCCGTGGCCTTGTGTCTGATTGCTACAGATTGTTGGGGGATTTTTCATCTGCAAAGAGGGAATGCGAGGCTGCGCTGAGTGAGATTCGGGACTTTTTTTCAGAGGAGGACGAGCCCTTCAGATTTGTGTCTGTGCGGCTGCGGAAGGCGGAGGGAAAGGACCCAGGGTGGGGGGACGAAATGGAAGAGGGGTTGGTCGACTATGGTGAGGGCTTCAAATGTCAAATTGAGGCCTCATCGAACGATCGATCCCTTTAATTCTGTCTGATTCAGATGATTCAGTCGGTTGAAGAATCAAGCGATCCAGCGAGCACGCGCGTCTCTTCATGTCAGTCCATGACTATAGGTCCATGCATGACGACCCGCAACTGGGCCGGACGACCCATTTCTAGACCCATGCCAGGCATTGCCAGCGTTTCAAACTAGGTTTCAGACCTCGGTCTGTCAGAGTCATCGGCATATCGTCCAGCCTCCCCCCAAATTAAATTCCCGGGGATTATTCCCCCAATTTTCAAATAACAGTTATAGAACCAACTTGGCGGTTCATCATTTATATAAATTTTATCTTATTCGAATCTATTTCGAAGGCTATTATGAATTATTTATTGATCAATATTTTATATATAGAAATCGTTCAGAAATATGTGAAAAATTGACGGGAAATATTATTGAAATCCGAAGAAAATCCTACAGAAATGCAGATGGAAAATCTGCCGCTTTTAAAAATCCTAATCTTAATATTTATAAGCCTTAAGACTCTTGGAGACTAGCTTGGAGATGTTTTGTTTCAAATTTATGAACCCACATGTAGTATGATTGTGAAAATTGCAGTTAATCTTTGAAAACCGGAAATCACTTTGATATTTACTTTGAATTCCATTTAGGTCACATAAAATCACAACGATTGCTACTAACAAATTATTTACTAAACCCTCCAGGCTACTCCAGACTCTTCTTTTACCTTCGGTCCTTAAACCGTCCTTTTTGTTTTAGATCCTTTGAGCTTGAGTCTGTCTTTTTTTTTTCTTTTCTTTTCTTGTCTCGCCTGTTCATCTCAATCCCTTAATTACCCCCATTCAAAGTGTGTCTAAAAGTGCGTGCAGCTTGGTGCAGCTGTGCCCCAGTACCAGTGTGTGCAGCTGTATCTGTAAAGCGAGTATGTATACATATTCTACAATCTGTGTGCATAAATTTTGTTTGTCCATTCTGTCTGTAGAACACGGTGAATACCATAGACTACGTCCCTCTCTTTTTTGTTTGTTTTTGTTTTTGCTGCTCTCATGTTGCTCCCTGAATCTGGTTCAGTGTCTTCAGACATCAATAACAGTCTCATTCTAAATAACGCACTGCCACTTTCTTCCTGCACTGTTTAATTGACTTCTCATACTAGATTTATGCGTATGCAGGTGGGCAAAGAGGCAGGTTCTAATCATGAATGAATACAGAGGTACCTATATGCAGATTAATGCAGATGCAAATACTTTATTACCTCAGACCCAGGGCCCCCGGCTGTCCAACCTTCGCTGAGGAACTGACGTCGAACCGATTGACTCCCCGAGCCTCAGGTCCTCCCAACGCTGACTTGAACTTTCAACATTCGCATTGATACTCATCTTGTCAAATGGAGGCAACATTTGATTCTTTGAAATTCTCATTTCTGTCAGCCTGCTTGTTTGCCTTTTTGTGTCTGTCTACCTATCTCTCCCTCTCTCTCTCTCTCTCTCTTTTTTTCTAGTACATCCCCTTTTCCGGATCTATCTAGATCCTCATAGAGAGGCACCATGATGTGCCTTAAGAAGCTAGTTAAGAAGTCATCTGCTTTGCCTGAGGTTTCCTTCTTGAAAAGGCCAGCCAGCACTGCCAACCTAGCTGGTAGCAGGTAACGGAAGATCATCCGAAGATTAATGTAGAGAAAGTGGGGGAGTATGAAGGCGAATGCGGGAATCAGCTGTATGGCTGC
Source organism: Chromera velia (assembly GCA_018398765.1). NCBI lineage: Eukaryota > Chromeraceae > Chromera > Chromera velia. The sequence continues at coordinate 12,502 of JAHBMJ010002993.1, forward strand.
GTGTACAGACATGCCGAGGCCGGAATTGAACTAAATTAACAACCAGTGATCATCAAAAACTGTGAACAAAAGATCGAATGGCTGTCATAGTCACGCTGCCCACCCACTGAGGTTGCGTTCATCATATGATGTTCTACAGTGAAAGTTCAAAGAATCTTTGTACAACTACATACAAAATGCATACCCTTGGCAGTGGACCGCGCCGTCACCGCGGGGGAACCCGGAACATAAATCATAATCCTAATCCTATACAAGGCAGATTATTAAATGATAGACCCTCATTTAACAACATTTGGCTAAATATGTTAATAAATTTGATAAACTATCATTTTAAATAAAAATTAACCAGAAATAATGATTAAAAAGCTCAAAAACAAAGCTAAACCCAGTATTAGGCTTAGTAACTTAGTTAAACTTACAAGCAACGCTATCCGAGATTCCGATCGAGTCATCAAAATTCAAAATATTAGTCTTAATGACATACTGCTACCGAGACTTGCATGCATTTAAATTATTCAATGCATCTACCAAAAAATGAGAGTCTCGATCACTTTGAGACTGGAGCTTAAACCAAATCGAGAACCATGTTGTGCAATACGCAACCGTCACAACAAGGTGACAACATAAACAAATTGGGAAGTCCATGCAGCGGCAAGACTTCGCGGAATTTGCGGCGGAAAAACGGAACATAGTTTTCAATTCCTGCATTGTGTTTCTTTTCACCCCCCTTCCGCAGAAAGATTCTCTGAGAGGACTTCAAGTTCCGGAAACCCAGTGCGCTCATCCATTTTTCGCTCAAACTTCAGCTCGCTCAGCTCCGCGAGGACCACCTCGGCCGTTGTAAAGACGGTGCCCTCGATCAGGTGTCTGCAGGTAGGGAGGGCCGGCATCCCGGCAAACAAAGCTTTTACGCGTACATTGAATTTATACGCGCACACTGAATTGAGAGCACGCAAGCAACATGCATGAGAGCGTCTACCTTCCCGCACATGCAAATCTGCATGGGCCCACACCGCTGCAAGGACGGCAGGCAGCGACGGAGAGGCAAAAAGAAGCGAACTGACAGTTTCCCGCCCCGGGAACAAGGCAGAGGCTGGAACAGAGAAAAGCAGCCTACAACCAATACCCCAACCAAAATGGCGAGGATGTACAGGAAACGCACAACAGAGAGAAAGAAGGCGGCCGGACACAAAAATTGCAGGGAATGAAACTGAGGCAGAAAGACAACGACTTCGCTGTGAAGAACAAACATGTTTTAAAGAAAGACGGGACAGAAACACAGAGAGGGTGGGGAAGAAGGAGAGGGAGACAAAACGAGGAAAAGACGAGAGACACGCACCGAGAGATGCAGAGAGGTGAAGGATATGCTGTTCTTTTTATCTCTCCGACGGAAATGAAGTCTGGGTTCAAGGGCGTATGGAAAGATCGTACGAGATGTCTGTATGAGACTTTGAATGTGAACTTCGATCGTTTCGGTTCACTCAGAAAGTCTTCAAGTTAGCCCCTCGGTCAAGACTTCCCTCTCCCTCTCCCTCTCCGGGACCCTCTCCCTCTCCCTCTCCCCCCCCCCTCTCTCCCTCTCCCTCTGTGTGTGTGTGTGTGTGAGAGAGAGAGAGAGAG
>JAHBMJ010002994.1:0-14099 GCA_018398765.1 Chromera velia
GGGGGGGGGGAGGGGAGAGAGCCTCAGGGAGGGAGGGAGGTAGGGAGTTGTTCGGTCAGTCAGTTGGTGATTAAGTCAGTAACTCAGTTAGTGAATGAGCCAGCCTTTTTTAGCTATTCTTTTTTTTTTAATCAGGATGGAGGGAGACGCTAGGGGAGATGTCCATCTGATGTTGTAAATGAATGAATTCATCAATGGATGAATTCACACACTTTTGGTGGAAAGCCTCTTTACCCCGTCATGGTAGTGTGCATCGAAGAGGGTTTTTTTATGTTTTTTTGTTTTTTTTTTTCAAGTCCTTCCTGCTTCCAGCTCCTTTCATTGGTCTCAAACCTGGGCTACCTTTTTGATAGAAGGGAGACATTGAAGAGGGCGCAAGGGCTCCGATCGAAAGGATGCGCGGAATTCGAAAATCAGGTTTTTTTGTTTTATTTTTTGGGTGCACACCTACAGGCCGCGGATGTATGATCGAGGCCAGCCTACGAATTGTTCACACGCACATGCATGCATACACCTCGATCGATATCCCTGAATTCATGTGTCTCTTTCTATATAATAATATTCTTTCAGTCTGACGTTCTTTCTTTCTCTCTTTCCTCTGCCATGCGCTCACTTTCGGCATTTGCGGCAGCAAAAGCAGTTTGTGAGCACTTTCAATTTAAAATTAACGGTCCAAGGGATGTATGCACTCTCCCCAAACCCCAGTTCCATAGCAAGAGCGAACGTGAAATCCCAGCAGTTCCTCAAGATGAGCTTGTAGGAGTTCTTGTCGAATTCTCTCTGTAGCGGCACACCTTCCTCCTCGTCGTAACAAGACTTGCAGCAGGCACACACTTGCTCGGCAATCTTATCGACGTGCTCAGTGAGGAACAAGTAGAGATCTGGGGAGCATCCCGTCTTCTCCCCGAGAAACATGGTCAAAGGCGTGTCCGTGAGTCTCTGCAGGCAGCACGGATCAATCTTGATGTCGGTACCACCGCCGGCCTCGTGTGTATAGGCCTGTGGCGTCTGTCCATAGCCCTAGCCTGCCGAGCCGACGCACGCTTGCACAACCTCTTGGGTGTGGGGGTCGTACCACAGAGTGGTAGTACGGACTTCCGCAAGCTTAGACGCAAACGGACCCAGATAGAAGAAAGGCTTAAGGTTACATTTGTTGAAGGTCTCGTTCAGGCTCTCTTCCGAAAACACAAGCTGGAAGATGACCTTGTACATAAGGCCAGGGAAGTGCTGGCCTGAGTGTTTGTTTAGGAGGACAAGCCTGGAGGGGTTGTTCTCGAAGTCCGTCAGCGAGAATCTGCCTGGCAAAAAGAATTTGTTTTTTCTGCTGGAGCAGAGGCAAAACAGATTTTTCAGCAAATTGATTGTATAAGTGGCGACACAGACGAGTACTGCAATCACAAGCCAGAACAGAACCTCTTGGAGGGTGGTACTGTCTGAGAAGTTCAACATGTTGAACAATATATATGTACAAAGGAGGCTTTCTTTGGGGCCTCAAAACACTGGCGTAGCCATGTTCTTAACAGAAACGGGGTAGATGCTGACTTCACTTTCTTGTGTTTGCTTTGGGGCTGTTACTGCAGTTTTAAAAGAGGAAGACGGTAAGAAGAAGGAGAGACTTCCAGCACATTGAAGTTGAAGACTCAGTTTTTCCGGAAAAGTGCATGCATACGTAACGGAAAATTATTTCATGCGCATGCGACGGAAAAAAATAAATATTAATTATTAAATCAAAAAAAATGTTTGCATGCATACATGATATACCCAACTGGGGTGAGTGCCTTAATTCGGCCCTCCAGGCAGACCGATACACACCAGCAGGAGAACGAGTAAAAAAAAGGAAAGAGCAGGAACATAGAGTCAAGGCAGGGAGGAAAGAGAGAGGGGGGAACTGGGGAAGAAAGGACATACTTACACACACACTTACACACACGCTTACATACACAGACACACACAGACACATTTATACACACACTTACACACACACTTACATACACACTTACACACACACTTACACACACACACACACACACACACACACACATACAAACATACACAGACACACACAGACATACACAGACACACACACACACACATACACACACACACACACACTCACACACACACACACACACACACACACACACACACACACACACACACACACACACACACACATATACACATACACATACAGACAGACACACACAGACATACACAGACACACACACATACGCGCGCGCGCGTGCGCACATACATACACGCACGCACACGCACACACACACACACACACATACACACACACACACACACACACACACACAGACAGAGAGAGAGAGAGAGAGAGAAACAGACACAGACACACACACTTGCACACACACACATACACACACACACACACACATACGCACACACATACACACACACAGCATACAGACATGCGCACACATAGACATACACACATACACATACACACACACACAGATACATACACAGACACATGCACACAGACACACGCACACAGACACACGCACACAGACACACACACATATACACACACACACACACACACACAGAGAGAGAGAGAGAGAGAGAGAGAGGCCTTCTTGGGTTACCTTTTCCTTACAAACACACGAAATAAAATAAGCAAGCGAGAAACCAATGGAAGGGCTGAAATTATTGATAGCGTAGAAAACGTGTCAAAAACGACAGACTGAAGCGCCCCTTCCGACCGCTCCTTTGATGCCACTTCACTGCATGAGTAGAAAGCCGCACGCTGATTGTGGTTTCGCCTCTAGAAGGAGCAGAAAGAGGGAACAAAGATAGATAAATGGGACAGACGAGAAACAACGCAAATTAAGACAAGCACGGCCACAGACAAGCACAGAAAGGTGTGTGAAGGAACACAGAGAGAGACAGAGCGTGCTTGAGAGACGGAAACAGAAACGCAGTCAGTCAGAGGCAGAGAACACCAAACAAAAATTGAAAGGCTGACAAAAACCCGGTAGACCATTGTTTTTTCGTCTTCGCATTTTTTTCTTTCTCATTTTTATTCTCCCAGTCTCACTCACTGTGAGTACAGACAGACTGTGATGTTTGTTTGTCTTGCTTTCTTTTGTAAGTTCCAAACACACAAATTTCCCTCTGCTTTTCCTTCGTTCTCTACCCTTTCGCTTGCACTCGTTGTGGTTCGAGAAAGACAAAATACCAGACAGGCAGGAAGACAAACAGAGAGTTCCAGAATCTGTTCGTGTCTTTCTATCTTCGTGTCGAGGATTTCTTTCAGGGCAGGATGTCTTCTGTGCATTTCCACATCCTTCTCTACAGCAAGCTTAGTCCACGATTTGTTTCTCCCCCGAGGCGCTCCCGCATTTCACGGCCTGTCTATTCATGGGGATTATTGATTCATGATATTTTCTGTACCAATCACGCAGAGGGTTCTGTTCTTCTCTTTCTTTTTGGTCTCCCCTTTTGAGAGCCCTGCCCCAACACAAACACCTCTGCGCCTCACCGCGCAATTTGACAAGTGTGTGAGGGAAATTGAGAGAAAGAGACTCCGAGAAAGCACGGGTAACCGCTTACCGGAAGAAGGATCTATACATGAATGCCTTCTTTGCCAGGATGGAAACATTCACCGGTCATTCTACAGAACAATTGGAAGGCGTCTCATCCAATGGATGATACTTTTATGTTCACGACCGGATGACAGAGAAACAGACACATCAAGAGAAAAAAAGAGAAAGAAAGAATCCTGCATTGTCTTTTATTTCTGGATCACTCGTTCATGAAAGTTTATTTCCTGATTTCGCGACTGACTGACGGAAGGAGGCACGGACACATAGACAGACATGTAATTCTTTTTGTTCTCCTTTGATAACCGACAGACGAATTAGTAGTTTTCTCTCTCATCCTGTTTCCAGAGAAGCAGATGATGACAAGCCTTTCCCTCACGAATCGGGGTGGCCATGAGCGGCTCAGAGATGGACGGTGCATTGCGCTCGCTCAGTTTCTTTCTGCTAAATTGGACATTCCACTTAGCGAGCTCACTAGAAGAGAGTGAGTAAGAGACCTTAGGAAAAAAGAGACATTGTCAAGTCTTAGAACAAAAAAGGCAATGGAACACGAAGGATCTGGCAAAAAGACAGGCACGAAGAGCAAAAAAAGGCCCACACGTTTTTCACTTCTCTGTTTATGTTTTGTCGGACCGTCCCCTCCAAATCATCCATGTGCTGATGAATGAAGACACACAATTGTGCTGGAGCCGTTTCTTGTTCGTAAGCACACGCATCTCTATGTACAAAGTGATGCATAGGAGGGCGCCGACAAAGCCGGAAAAAGACAACACGGGAGGAGACAAAAGCAGAGAGGAACACATACGTGACCAGACAGAGATGTGCGAAGACGTAGAGAACGCCATGCACAAAGAAACAGAGACAGTCTAAAACCAGCGGAAGGCTCGCTGGCAGGCAGCTGGATAAGAGGCAAGGATCAGGAGAAGCGACAGCGAGGGCAGAGCTGCGTGAATAGAGGGGCTCATGTGCAAGCAGATAACCGACCACATAGGCATCCAGCCACTTTTTCCACTGGTACGACTTCTCCAGAAGCATCTCCCCGAGAAACTCGATCACCGGCTGTCCCTCCTCAACGGGCTCTGCAGTGAACAACCCGAGTCCCTGGTCCTTCTGGCCGACGAATGTTTTGTCCATCACTTTGACCTGACGGGGCACCTAGTAGAAACGCCTGTTCGCACAGTGCTCTTCGCAGGCTTCCCATAAATATGTCTTCCTGCAACGAGATAAAGGCAGGGCGAGCGCCACCTGTTCACAACCACGCAGCGTACAAAAACAAAAGAGAGGAGAAAGCAGAAACAGTGCTTTACAGAGAGCCGCAGGCAAGTTGCAGAATAAGAAAATAAAAGTGGAAAACAAATACAAAAGGAGAAGGCAGCTAGGCAAGCAAGCTGCAGACAATTAAGCGCGAGCGGGTCTGCGGGAGGGAGACTGACGGGGTGCACTCGACCCGGGCCGTGCTGTTTAAGCAGCCTTTGTCGCACTTTGCGTTCAGAAGTTTGCACTGCAAGACTTAAATGTGCACCAAAGTAAAGAAAAAGGCAGAAGATTGTGGTGGATCATTGAATTTGGCCACCCACATGACCTGTACCCTTTCCTTACTGTCATTCCATAAAGAATGATCATGGGCAGAGTAGCTTCACTTGAATGTCAAAGATCCGGCATCAAAAAGTAAGATTGGCTTGACGAATCGGAACTTAGAGAAAAGAGACAGACTGAATGAAAGAGAAAATCGGTAAGCAAGAAAGCGAACAAGGGGAAAGTAAATGAACAACGCTCCCCACCTGATAAAGCATGTCCTGCATGCTTTCTGCATATATTTTTGGAAGCCCGGCTTGCACAGTCTTCTTGTTTGGAACACACACATTTTTCTCAATCCGCATGTACGACTCGAGAGCCTCCTTCAATCGTTCAGTCTCCTCAAGAGGTGTCACCCTGCAATATTTGAGAGGGAATCATTTATTGCGCAAAAGTGGCCTTCCTCTGTCTTTGTATTCGTTTTGTTTTCTGTCTGCCTACGACTACCTATGTATGCGTTTGCTATTGCCGCATCTCTCCGTCCGATTTTGCCCGAATAATGGTGTTCTGTCTTTTCACTCTTGCTTTCCGCCTTTGCCCGTCGCTATGTGTGAGTGCCGGCTAAGCTTCGAAGATACTCTCTCAGGGCTTCCAGGAGAGTTTGAAGAGCCTTCAACAGTCCCCTTTGACGGTCTCAGTTTCTCTCTCCCTTTGCTTCTCCCCCCTTTTCGCTCTCGATCCCCCTCCACTCTTTAAAATTTCTCTCCTCTTATCTCTACTTGTGCGCCCTTCTGCTCATCTCACTCTGTCTGCCTCGGGCATCCTCTCTCTTTCTGTCCCTTGGTCTGTCTGTCTGTCTGTCTGTCTGCCCAGCTGTCTCACAGCTTTCATCTCGTCGCTCTCCCGACAGTGCAGCAGCGTCTGGGACCGGTTCGCGCGCGACATCGCCCGGTTGCACATGAAGCAGTCGGCCTCGACCTATCTTAGGGACCCGGGTGTGCGTGCACTGGCTTCTCTCTCCTCACTTCAGTTGCATGGGGGTGCGTATGTGTCTGTTCGTGCATGTCTGTCTCTGTCTGTCTGTCGGTCTGTCTGTGTGTCTTCTTCTCTGCAGTTTGCTCGCATAGATCTCCAAACTAGTGGGATCAGGGTTCCGTCGAGAAATTGGCTGACCGCAAAGGGAAGTAGTCAGCAGTCGGAGGCGTCTTTTTCGGACATTTTTTTCGCCTCTCAGCACAGATTCCATTTTTTAGGAAGTGCTGCCTGTGCATGAGGGCAAGGTTCTTCGCACCCACAAAGCCGTAGCAAGTCGCCTTGAATATCTTCCGCTGATGCTTGCTCAGGTTCGAATCCCTGCAGGAACAGACGTAGGCCACGAAAGAAAAAACAAAAGGACTCTTCGTCGATCACAAAACATGAAGCGTCTCGCAATGTAACTCATTACTCAACCAGACGTAAAAGAAACGGAGCGATCTCTGCTTGCTCGCACTCGGCGCCCAGAGAACTAGGAGTGAAGGATTTGAAGAGTCAAGCTAAAGCTACGTTGGACCAACTTCCTTCTCCGACTGACCACCATGTAAAGTTCCAAGTCTGGTTGGTTTCTCGCCATGTCACGCCCTTTCTCGGTCTCTGTTTCTCTGACGCTGGAATCGCAGCTACGTCCGCTTTCGACTGAGGTCCCATCTTTAGGTCTGAGGCCGATATCCCCTTCAGGCAGTCTTCGTAGGGATTCGGAGGCTTCTCTTCCTCTCCCCTTAGGATGGCCGCCTCTCGCCCTCCGTAGCTCTCTGACTGACCCTCAGGCAGATAAACCGCCCACCTGTCTTCCTTGCTCACCTTCTCGTCTCTCAATTTTGTAGCCTCCTCCTCAGCCTTGTCACCGTACTGGGCAAAAGTGAATGTCCGCGCCCTTTTCACATTCTTCTCGTCCCTCCATCTCACCTTAAACTCAACTTCCTCGCCCTCACGTGTGTAAGGGAACAGTCCATTTTGAGTCTCTGCAAGGAGAACAGAAAGATAGATGATATGACTCAGCTTCGAAGAGATGATGCTCTTTTCATCCCGCTGCATGCAACAGATTTGATGCAGACTGACGTCTTCTCTTTTTTTGAGGCAGATCCTTCACTGCTGCAGCTTGCTCACGGCCATCTCCATCTCCGGGAGGTTTAGAAATTGCTCTCCGTCTCTTTTTCATTTTCAAGTTCGCGGAATCTGCAAGACAGACAGGGAAGTTCCAGAGAAGAGTCATTGAATACTTCAAAACGCTGAGGAAGCGGAAGGGGGGAAAGGGCATACGGCCCTACGTACCCGCCGCGGTACTGCGACTACCAGTATCTTCACGAGCTACTGCATCTCCGGTGAGACGGGTCTCGAGCTCTTTCATGCGGCTGGTAGCGACCTCTCTCGCAGCTTCGGCCTCAGCAAGACGGGTCTCCAGCTCCTTGTTCCGACTAATGATGGCGTCTCTTTCGGCCTCTGCCTCGGTGACATGGCTTTCGAGTTCTTTCTCTCGATTACTGCCGGCATCCCTATTGCATTCTGCTTGAGAGAGAGACACCTGACTCAAAAATTCCGCTGCCATTACGAACACACCTGCCCACAGGCCAAAACAACCGACGAGACGGACGAACGAAGTATCCAATTGAAGATCACTTGAAAACAGGGCCTCACAGCTCACAAGCTACAAAAAAAGGGAAAAACGTTTTAAATGCAAGGAATAGGCACGAGTCAAGGGAAATCAGACAATGTCAGACAGTCGCAAGGCGGAGTCAGTCCGCCAAAACGAGACGAGACGAGCTCAAAGGAGCAACCACCATCGAAGAGGATAAACGAATTTTTTAAAAGCGGCCAGAAAATTCTGAAAGTGTAGGATGGAGGCGGAGCCGGTGAACCAACACGCGGGAAAGTCCCCTGAGGCGCGAATGCAAATCTGTACCGATGTTCCAGGTCGTCTCTTAGGCGAAGCTCCAGCTCGACGCCTGATACTCACTGCATGATCTGAGCTGCCACTGTCATACGCCGTCTCCTTCTGCATGGTGCAGTGCGGTGAGGGCCACGCCAAGCCTGCATGCATGCGCATAGGTCCGCCATGGGTCCGCCGGCCGCAGGGCCTCCGCAGGTCAACAGGTCGATGCATGGGGAGGGTATATCCATGCAGAGGATTTCAGATATCGGGCAGTCTCTAGCTGTGGCATTAATTTTACAGCCTCTCAGCTGCAGACTCAGCACTTCAATCATCCTAAGTTATCCTTCTTTAATCATTATCAATCATTAACAGGTCAATGCGCAAATGTTGCAAATTATTGCAAATGTAACATATAAACTTGTAGGGACTAATAAAAACGTATCCTAAATATATAATCTCAAATACCAAACAATACCAAACAAACTCTTCAAACAACATCTCTAACATTTCTTTTAGATAAAATATCATCAAATAAAGCTTTAAAACATGATTGGCATGTTTAGTTTCACTGATTTTTTTTGTTTCACTAAGAGTACTAGATAGAACATCATAGTAACTTATAGATCGAGCATGAAGAAGGTGATCCAAATATTTAGGGATATCCAAACCAATCAATTTTTAACTAGATTTTTCAGAGATCCACAATTCTAAACCATCTCCATGTTTACTCTCTCCATGTTGATATATAGACTCCATCATATTAGGGCACGTGTACTGTGCGTCGCCTGCCCAAATTTATTTTTGGTGCAAGCGGATACCTAGCACTAGACCTTGCAGTGGACCACAGGGATTCCCAGAACATAAAATCCTATCTAAAATCTTATTCTATCCAATTCAATCTGATTAAATCTGATCTGCCTACATCTACCACATTATGTTTCTGACTAAGTTTCTCATAAGCATACCCCATCGCCATGATGTGCCGGCAGTTGCAGGTTTTAAAGAGTAATGTAAGAATGCATGTGTTATAATGGGATGCACCATTGCATAGATACAAGTATGGAGTGGAGTAGTATGCATGGATGCATGATGCAAGGCGGACGTCGAACAACTGGCACGCAGGTCCAGGGCTTCGGCCCCGAACACAATGTAATATCAATGTAATCCTGTAATCCATTGGCCTGTGTCTACATACATTTTTATTCATTGATTGATTGATTGATTGATTGATTAATGCCAAACCCTAGGTGGAGTTAGAACTAAGTCTCCCGGGCGGTGTATATATGCATGGGTCTGTTCAATTATGCCAACTGCAAGCTAAGTGGACGACAGTTATTCGAACTTAATCTAATCAATCATTTACTACAATATGGTGAGAAATTATAAAGAGGAGAAAGGGTTAAGAGTACAAGAGCGATGTGATAAACTTACGAACCCCCAGATCAGAAAAAGAGGCAGATGGGTGAATCACAACAAGTGAAGCGGTTTGATTGAATTAATGCCAACCACTGCAAAAAGCCTTGTTCGGCAGTCTATCGGGGGCAAACAGAGAGCTGATGAATAAAATCATCTACACACCGGCAGCAGGTTTCATAGGTGCACAGCTTTCTATCAGAGCAACCAACAGGCAGCCCACCTTACCCGCCCATCGGGTTATATGTCAGCATACGCAAAAAAGAAAAGATCGAGCCATCCGTAACCGACAGGGCAGAATGGGGAAGGGCAGAGACGGAAGGAACACCGGAGGATAACTTGCTACACAGGAGGAAGACAAACATACGGTGGGAGGACGGGAAGTTGCGCTACAGAGGGGTGAGTCTAGCAAGGAGGGGAAAGTGAGAGGAAGATTGCCCATCATCCTCAGAAGCCTTCATGCATTCCTTTGTAACTATCTGTCTCACCTTGCCCTTGAAGAAAAGTGAGCTGGTGTCTTGTGCCCTACGACCATTCTGCCCACGTTGGGAAGACAGATCGGGCTCGACCCTCAGCGAGCGGACAGAAATCAAATCAGCCCAACAAAGCAGCCTGTCTATAGATCTTATGAATTGTTGACAGCAGTTATTCTTCCAGGCACGTAACATGGCTGCAGGAATAGTGTGTGTTGTGATAGAAAGAGAGTGCCACCAGTCAGCCACGCGGGAGTAGAGAAGGGCTTTGTAGGGAAGAAGACTAAGGATGCAAAGAAAGGGCAGGCAGAGGCTGCGAGCAGACAAATGACCACACCAACGGGCAAACCAAAGCTGCAAAGCATCAAGAGCAAGCAGGTCTGCATCCCGCACTGGCAGACATTCAAGGTAGTAGAGCGTTACGGGGGTCCAGCAGGCTCTAAAGACTGTTACCTGCGCGTCAATACTGAGCGGGCCCACGCTCGTAATCAACCCAATTACCCCTCCCAGAGCCCGTGAAGCAGAAGCAATACGGGACTCAATTGTCTTGTTTAAGCACCCCCCTTCAAAGAAAACACACCTCAGATATTTGTATTAGGATGTCCATTCAACTTCCCTCCTACTATACATGACTCTACCTGCAGACTGCCCCAGAGCCAAGGCAGACAGACGCAAGATTTTCGTTTTCTTTGGGTTCACAGTCAATCCCCATTCCTTGCAATACCCTTCCAAGGCTGAGAACTTCTTTTGCAGATCTGAGACGGAATGAGCAAGGAAACAGAGATCATCCGCATACCCCAGACTGCCTAAGATGCAGTTGTTAAGGAGGATAGGTTCGGGCTCTCTCTTGGGCTCCTCGACACTGCCCTCCCCCATTCTGCTGTCTGACCATCCTGCTCCCTCTGCTTCTCTGTCTACGGCCCCCTCATTCTTACTAACTGAACACATACGGGGAAGGTCACTGATATAGATAAGAAAGAGAATGGGAGAGAGAGCATCACCTTGCTTTACCCCAGCGCCCTCCCAAAAACGCAAAGAGTCCCCGTCTACCTTTCCCCAGACCTCCCTGTATATTTCACATATCATATACACATCTGCCTCACACACACCTTCTCTTCTCAGTTTCTGAATTAGCTTACCTCTCAGCACAGTGTCGAAAGCTTTGGAGAAGTCAATAAAGCCTGCCAGCAAAGCTTTCTTTTTCTTTTTAGAGGAAAGAATAGCAGAGACAAGCGCGCCTACCCCTTCCCTTGTACCCACCCCTTGTCTGAAACCTAACTGCCTGACGTCAAACTCAACTTGAGAGCGCACATGGCCGTCCATCAGCAAACCAAAAAGTTTTGCGAAAGGGTTGACAACGTGAATAGGCCTCCATTCATTCGGAGAGGGAGAGGCAGGGCCTTTAGGGATAGGGCAGATACGCAGCACATTCCAGGAGGGAGGCCAGCAAGCAAAGATATGCATACAATTAAACAAAACAAAAAGTAAAAAACGAGAGAGCGCCGAGTGCGCAAAACAAAGGTCAAGCTGAGCGGGGGAGATTCCTTCAAGGCCAGAGGCTTTCTTTCTATTCATTTAAAAAATTCTTCATGTGTATATATTTAAAAAATGTAGAAATTATTGAAATCAAACACTAGATGAAACATAATCAAACATGATATTAAAGAACATGCTTACAAGGTGCTCATTATTAATTTGCCTAGTTATTTGCATATCTAGGAATTATTCTTGTAGGATATGCAGTAGAAGCTCGTTGAATCATTTAGGAATAAATGAACGTAAAAAATGGAAGCAGTTGGGGCAGAGCTCAGGAACGACAGAAATTTGACCGGAGACAAACCATGACCGGTCAACGATCAATCATCAATGATCAATTGACACTGATTCGGTAGAGCCATACCACTTGATCGAACCACGCAGCTTCAATGTAAAAAAATTGAATTCTGAATTCGATGCATGGCCGCAGTCTGTCCACGTGCCAGTGCGTGCATCTGCATGGCTGCGTGGTGATGCACGCGTGCAGCGGGTATGACCGATCATCTCATCATGCACCCATGCTCCACACAGCCAGTATTGAAGTTCATGCCAGAAACTGAGACGAAACACCCGAGAGATCAAACCCAACAATCAAAAACAAAAACAGCAATTAAAGATTTCTTCCCGGCTGCATGATTGATCGATCCATCGATCTTCTCGTCTCGTCGCGGTTGATTCTTTCAGTGGATTGATCACCTATTCCAAGGTGAAAGGCAAATTTCATCCGACGGGCATCGGTTGAAGAAATGGATAGACAGAAGAGCGCCACGGACGGGAAAAGAGAAAAAAAGAAAGGCCGGAAGAGAGGGAGAAACGTCACGGGACGACCGGACGAACACTCCAACTCCTCCTCCCCGATTTCCTTCCCTTCCCTTCCTCTTGACGCACGCAGTCACTACAATAGAATTCGACCAAGCATTTGATCCAATCAAGATGCATGTCTTGCACGCGCTTTGACTTTCGTCCCACCCCCTGCAGGTCTCTCCAAATGACCCACCGAACAGCAAAGACAGAAGGAAAGAAGAAAGGAAGGAAGGAGAGAAAGGAGCAAGTGATTCATACAGTTGGCAACAAGACAGCAGATCGTCGACTCAGCGAGTGCGGAAGGAAACAAGAAAACACACAAACACACATGCATGCACAGCACAAATCAACAAAAAGCCAACCCAAGATACCCACCCCCCACACCCACATGCACGCAGACCTGGCCTGTCCAGGCCGGCCCCCCCCCCTCCCTCATTCAGTTCAGCAGTTCACCACGCAGCAGCAGAGACCAACCCACCCAAAAAAGGGACCCCAACCCAACCCACCTCAACCCAGAAAGAACCGCCGCAGACCCCTCCCCTATGCATCCATCCCGTTTCCTTTTCCCACTNCCCCCCGACAAGTGCATGCACAACAACTGCAGTGAGACACGACAGCCAGCCAGCCCAGCAACCGCCCCCCTCCCCCCCACCCAAACCAGGATCAAATTTCCAAGAATTCCCCCCACCCCCGACTCTCCCCTTCCTCCTGCCCACCTCGATCCTTTCCTCCCTGCCGACTCTCACCACTTCTTGCAGACATACATGCATGCATACATTTGGTCACCGTCCATTCATACGTTCAGTCGTGCACCCGTTCACCGTCAGACCAGACGTGAGTGAGGTGAGAGAGCGGAAGCCAAACCAAGGATTTGGCTTCATATCTCTCTCCCTCTCCCTCTCTCTTTCTCTCTGTGTCTACAGGTGCTGAAACAAGCAAGCACAGAAGGAAAGAACGAAAGCATGCAAGAAAGAAAAGAAACAACAAACAAAGAAAGAAAGACACCGACAAAGGAACAACATCGATCCCGATCAATGAGTTGCGTGTTTGAACTCGATCCGACGGAAAGAAAGGAAGTAACAAAAAAATTGAACGCAAGAGACAACCCGCCTCCCCCCCTTGCAGGGCAACTGTGTACGGGGGGATGATTGTTTCTTTCTGTTTCGGCCCCTCTCTTCACAGATGATCAATCGATCGATCGATCAGTCAAAAGAAAGCAAAGCTAGACAAACGTTCTCTCTCTCTCTCTCTCTCTCTCTCTCTGTGCAGCTGCACTTCTGACCATCAACTTGCTGGCGAGACGCCATGCAGTCAAGTCAGTCAGTCGTCCAAGAACAGGCGCAAATTAGTGAGTGGTTGAGGGGGACGACAGACCGTGTGGCTGATTGAGGAAAAAAGGAGAAGAGAAGAGAAGAAAACCAAACAGAACAGGAAGCTACAACACCACGACGAACCCTGCTCTGCACTGCAGAGGCGAATGCAAACAAACAAAAGCTGCAGTGCATGAAAAGAACTTCAAAAAAGGCACGGCCGGCCCACACAGACCAACGCGGGCGCTTTTCGGTCCACCAGGTCTCCTTCCCCCCCCTCTCTCTCTCTCGCAAGACTGCTGCAGGGTGCGAGGAAGCCAAAAGAACCAACCAGCCAGCCAACGGCAAGAAGAGAAAAAAGACAAAAATGAACCTCTCACTATTCACACACCAAAAGAACGATTCCAAGCCGAAAAAAGAACAAATGAAACCACCAATTAATGGTGCAAAAAAAGAAACAAAGGAAAGGAAGTGGACGATTGTTTCATTGAACGAAATGTCCGCCAGCGTCGACTGATCATTCCAATTTCAACCCAACCAGACGACCAGAGTGACTCCTCTTCCCCCCCCCCCC
>JAHBMJ010002995.1:0-14104 GCA_018398765.1 Chromera velia
GGGGGGAGGGTCCTTTTGTGTTGTGATGGGCTGTCGTTTTCCAGTTTGGTATTTTTGTGCTTGAAGAAGTTTATGGGGCTAAGTCTATCGTGCCCGCACGCTTCTCTGTCCCCTCTGAGTGCAGACATCTCTCCCTCTCTTTGCAGAAATGTTTGTATATGTACATGCACATACATGCACGTATGTGTCTATTGCAACGACAATGAACTTGTGCAGACATCGACGAGTGTTCCCTCGGGAGGCCCTGCCAGAACGAGTGTCTGAACAATCTGGGCTCCTTTACCTGTGGGTGTGCGGAGGGGTACACTATCGGGAGGGATGGGAGGTCGTGTGAAGGTCAGTGGGTAAAGGGAGAGCGTGTGAAGGAAGAGAGGGATCCATTGAGCCGTGCCGACCTAATCAATGCTTTTTATTTTTAGAAGAGGGAGAAGGTGTGAAGGAAGAGAGAGATCCATTGAGCCGTGCCGACCTAATTTATTTAGAAGAGGGAGAAGGTGTGAAGGAAGAGAGGGATCCAAGAGAGCCTTCATGTAGAAGGAAACGGAAAACACCCGCCTGTACGCAAATAAATGCATAAACCTTCATTCACAGGGAAACGGAAAACCCGCGATCGCAGTCTGCTTCTTCAAATGTCGTTTTGATCATCAAGTTTTCCCTTTTCCTCCAGTATCGCTTCAAGTGAGTACCTCATACTTTCTTCCGGTCATGCGACTAGAAACCTAAAGCTCTTTTTCGGGGTGTCGGCAAAAAAAGTCTTCGGGTTGCGTTGCAGAGTATACACGCATTCCCTCCTCTCTTCCTGTGTGTGTGCAGACCTGGACGAGTGCACAGTGCTGCGCCCCTGCAGTCAGATCTGCGAGAACTCTCGTGGCTCTTTCTCCTGTTCTTGCGGAGACGGCTACAGACTTGGGTCAGACGGGAGACGGTGCGAGGAGGGGCAGTGCAACGCTCCCGACAGACTGCAGCTTCGCAACGTGGCCTCCACTTGTCAGAGCGGGAGGAGCAGGGGGAGCTCGACTGGGTGTGCAATTAGATGCGAGGACGGGTATGAGGAGGCCTCGAACACGCTGCAGTGCACACAGGCGGGGCAATGGACGGGGTCCGCCTCCTGTCGGGACATCGATGAGTGCGCCACCAGGGACGCTGACGCACGCCTGTGTGGGAATGGGGGCAGGTGTCTGAACAAGGAGGCGGGCTTCGACTGTATCTGCCCGAACGGATTCCAGTCAGACCCTCGGACCAAGCAGTGTATCGGTAAGTGTGGTAGGAGGATGATGATTGGAGGAGTTCAAGTTGGGAAGCGCAAAAGAGTTCTGCTGAGATGACATCAGGGCCATTCTTTCTTTCCCTGTCTGTTGAGTAAGGCCACAACTTCTTTTGTCTTTTCAAGAACTGCCATGTTGGCAGAAGACGTCAATGCGCAGACACACACTTCACAGATCCCCTCTCCTTCCTCCCCCCCGTCCCCGTGCATGCAGACATCGACGAGTGCGAGCAACCGAACGCATGCGGCATCGGGCAGCGGTGCACGAACACCCCGGGCTCCTTCAGCTGCGCATGCCAGGAAGGATACAACACCATCCCGACAGGAAACGGTTTCAGGTCAGACAAACATGAATGCAGGCACAAAGGGTCTTTTTTCCTGATAGCTGCAATGGGTGATGCCAGTGCATTTTATTCTTTGATGATGATTGCGCCCTCCCTTCTTTTTTTCCAGCCCCTGAATTCCTCTATTCAGTTTCTAGCTTCTCTCGATAGATGAGGCCTGCCTGCAGAGCAACTAGCTGTCAACATTTCCTTCCCTCCTCCGAGCTCTCCTGCAGGTGTGAGGACGTGAACGAATGCGCGGAGTACGAACGTCTGTTCAGAGTCATCGGGGAGGCTGCCAACAGCATAGCCGTGTGTCCCGTTGAGGCCAGATGCGTCAACGTACCGGGAAGTTTCGAGTGTGAGTGCCCCAAGGGCCAAACGTTCGTGAAGGGCGGCCTGGGGGGCCGGGGAGAGTGCAGAGACGCGGATGAGTGCCGTATGGGAACAGACGACTGCGAGCAGGATTGCGTGAACACACAAGGATCCTTCCAGTGTCTCTGCTGGTCCGGGTTCTCTCTGCGGTCCGATTTCAGGACATGCGAAGATCTCAACGAGTGCAACACCCCGGCTGCAAATCTCTGTACTCTGGGCTGTGTGAACACCCCCGGCAGTTTCCACTGCGACTGCGGGGAGGGGTACAGGTTCCATGAGGTTGTGGACACCTGCGTGGACATCGACGAGTGTTTTGAGCAGATGGAGATCGGCTTCGATCCCGTCACTGGGACCTGGGTGGAGGTAGACTCGACATCAACCAGGCACTCACCCCCCGTCACAGCAGCAGCAGCAACAGCAGCAGCACCTCAGGCACCACGCGCTAGTGTACAACAGACAACTACAACCACCACAGCCCCAGCCCCTAGGTTCCAACCCCCACCCAGGCCAGTCACCACTACTCCCCAGCCTCCCAGCGCCCCCTCACCCTCTCCTTGGGGCGGGAGTGGCGGTGCAGTGGCGATTGCGGGTTCTTCTTCTTCCTCCCGCTCTTCCTCCTCTGAGCCTGTGACTGTCACAGAAAGTTTCGCAGATGGGGACCCTCTCGCTGCCCTCATTGCGCAGATGTCCGGGGGCTCCGTCGAAGTAGATGGCTTCAACACAGAGACGGTGACCTCATCGTGGGCAGGGAGACGGCTGCAGGTGTCTGCAGAGGAAGAGGAGAGAATACGTCTCGCTTTCCTGCAAGCAATAGAAGAAGCAAAGGCGCAAGAGGAGGCATCGAGGCAAGAGCCGACGACCACAACACCCAGACCCACAGCCGCACCTCACGCCTCTGCAGATTGGGAGACGGTGTTTGTCCCGAGACACACCTGCCGAGTCGACAAGGGCCAAGCGTGCACAAACACGAAAGGCTCGTTTATTTGTGAGTGCCCCGAGGGGTACTCGACAGACGACGACGATGGCTGCACAGACATCAACGAGTGCTTCTTCGGAAGAGGGGAGGAGTCCCCATGTGCCAGGGGATCCGTGTGCGTCAACACCCCCGGAAGCTTCACGTGCCAGTGCGAGGCAGGGTATGCGTACACTGAAGCTGCGGGAAGATGCATGGGTGAGTTGGTGGTGTATCTCTCTTTATGTCTCTGTGTCTACCCTTCTGTGTGCGTGTGCGTGCGTGTATGTGTCTGTGTGTGTGCGTCCTGGTTTTACCAGACGGTGTCATTTATTTTTTGTCGTTCCCCTCCCAAGATTTCTGTAAGCCCACCAGCCGTGTACCTTGTATTCGACACTCCATGCGTGCGTCACTGCAGACATTGATGAGTGCGTGACGGGCATTCGGGGCCTTCCCGCGTGCACCCCCAGTCAGATCTGCGTGAATGAGGAGGGGGGGTTCCGGTGTGAATGTCTTGAGGGCTTCCGCCTGGGGGCAAGGGGGGGTTGCGAGGACATCGACGAGTGCTCCGAATGGTCCAGGAGAGACACGGGATGCAGCAGGAGGGCAATGTCAGTCAGTCAGTGACTCAGTCAGTTAGTCAAGGAATAGATGAAAAAACAGGATCGTTGCTTTTCTTCCTTCTCCTTTTTCTTCACCTGTCTCGAGAAATGCAGTTAACCAGCGAGTCAGTGAATGAATGGAGCAAAACACGTGAAAGGTGTCTGACCATATACCCATTTTGAAATTGGAGAGTCACGTATATGTGAGACGAAAGAACTAAATCAGGACGTGTGTCATTCTTATTCAATTTGTGCACCTACGTCAACATGGAAAGGAGTTTGGAGTGCCTCTATGTTTGTTTGTTTCTATATGATTTATTTGATGGTGATTTATTTTGTTCTTCTGAATGTTCTGCAGCTGCGTGAACACGCAAGGCAGTTTTGAGTGCCAGTGCGAGGAGGGGTATCAAGGAGACGGGTTCTCCTGTGACAGGTCGTGGGGGCTGTTCTCTGACTAAGAAGCCTTAACAAAGGCTGGACTCGAATTCGGACAGGAAAACCCATAATGAATGATTAAGATCGGCTCATACGTAACAAGAAAATTCAAAGTTACATGCAGGGTGATGAAGCAATTACATACTACTAGCGGCAGTAAATAACTAATAACTTAAAGCAGGGAAGACTTTGTAGACTCATTCTGGACTCTGTAGGACTTGTTAGGCTGATTATGCCCTTAAGATCGAATGATTTTTCTTAATTTTGCTGTATCTCTTTACATGAATATTTAATCATCATCCTCATACGTTATATAACAATGTCCCATTCGTATATCCGCAGGCACTCAAATTATGGAGGCTTTAATAACTTGAAGCCTGCTAGATGCGTTAGACAACAGATTTGTATATAATATTTCAGTAAATCTCTGCATAGATCTAAACTATGATCTAGGGGAGCTCTTTGTTAATACGCTACTAGCACGAGGTCTCCAGGCTGTAGGCATCTGAAACTTGATGCACATACTAGTGTAGGAAGGATCTAATTTCGGAAACTTTAGGCTAAACCACAATTAAGCAAAGTAAGGAAGTAAGTACGTGAGTCACGTGACTCATTATTATGTCTAGTACGTTTTTGAACTTAAGAACATCATCCATACTGCATGCGAGTGATGCCACCTTTTCAGAGTATTTTGGCATTGTTTCTCTTTCCCTCTTCTCTCTCATGAGAGCAATGAACTTGAAGTGAGAGAATTGAATTCTTAAGGAGAGAAGAAGCCAGACGCCGTGGCAGACGGTTTTCTGGGATGTTTGTTTCCCCCCGATTTTTTGAGGGAGCGTCAACTTAGTTGCTTGTTACTTCCTGCTTCAGCCTTTTCCCTTCTGTTTGAATTCATGCTTCTGCATCCACACTCATATCATTCAAGGTGATGAATTAAAGCAAGAGCGCCGCTTTGGTCACTACCGACTGGGGCCCTGCATGTTAAAGCTTTGTAAGTGCCTCGACACAGCTCGAATCAGCACCGTCACTGAACATTACTGAGGAGGAAAGGAGAGCGGCAAGGAAATTCCGCAGTAAAACTGTACGTATTTTGAATTCTTTTATCTATCTATTGCCTTGTTGACATCAGTTCCCGTCAAGCAAAGCACAGAAAGAAAGAAAGAAAGAAAGAAAAGAAAGAAAAGAAAGGAAGAAAGAAAGAAAGAAAGAAAGAAAAGAAAGAAAAGAAAGGAAGAAAGAAAGAAAGAAAGAAAGAAAAGAAAGAAAGAAAGAGCAGCAATATTGTCAACCTAACATACTTGTGATTGAACAGACAGACAGGACGGGAAAGAACTCCCTCCCTCCTTTTCCCGTCTCCCCTCACCCACCCACCCAACCAACCAACTAAAGAACTAACCAACGAACCAAACAAGTCTGAGGCTCCTGACAACAATCGAAAAAGAAGAGACGAAATTCCCTTCCCCCAATGGATCCAGAAAGGAATTTCTTTCAGTCGAATACTCCTACCTGTTCTCCCTTAGGTTCACTGCAAGAGGAACAACCACACTCGATCCTTTCATTCGTTCAGAGGTCTCTCTGACAATCCTCTCTGCACCCACCCCAAAAGACCACCTCCCCTCTCTTCGAACCCCCACCCCCCTCGTCCTTTCGTCGGTCCCCTACCAGAGGAACAATTCTGCCATGCGGGGCCTCTCTCTCAGAGCATTATTTCAAGTCCCGTACGACAGAATTTTGCATCTTCAACCTTCTCTCCCTACACCACAAATCAGTCACGCACTCCCCATCATTATTCTGTTTCCGTTCTCTGCCGGCCTTTGGCTCTGAAAACGCCCCGACGAAAATCTTTCCTCTCCTTCCATTTCCGTCTCCATTTTCCTTTCCTTTTCCCTGTCTGCCTTCTCCTTTTTCATTTGGAGTCGCACCTCTTCTGCCTCTGCATATTTCGCAGCAAACCTCACTAAATACGGTGTTGCAATGCACAACAGAATAAGTGCCCACACAGCTGCTGCGTAGTCAACTCGATCCACCGTCTCTTTTGCCACGCTCACAATGAGGAATGCAATCTCTCCCCTCCCGTTCATCAATGCGGACGTGAGACAGAACTCCCCAACAGTCAGCTTGGTGCCGAAAAAACCACAACAGCACTTACCCAACAACCCCGCTGAAAATAACACCACCCCCCGTGCGAACGCTTCCCACTGAAACAGATGCGTTACGTCCGGCATTTCCAACCCGATCGTGGCCGCAAAGAACAATCGGGTGCCCCACTCCACAAGCGGAGTGGCTAAAACGGACCATGAAGCTTCGAGAGAGTGTACAGACGAAAAGATCACCCCTGTCATAAATACACCCAACAACTGAGAGGACCCCACAAACGCAGCCAACCAACCCAAAAAAACAGCCACCCCTGTCAAAATCATCAACTGCAAACCCGGACTAGGCGGATATTCCACTTCCTCCTCTTCCACCTCAGGCTGACGCACGCACTCCATTCCCCTCCCCCCCTCTCCACCACCCCCCATCCCCACTCCCGTATGTTTCAGTTCTCGTCTCAGCCGATGCTCTAGCCACTGGGCCCGATCATATTCCGACACCGCCCTCTTCAACCCCCCCGGCGTCTCATCCTCCCCCGAATAATCCGACGCCTCCCCTATCCACCCCCTGGAAGTGAAACGCCCCCCAGGAACCCCCCCATCGAGTCGGGCAACTAGGTGGGACACATCGAGGTCCCAGGTCTCCCTCCTGTCTATCTGGGGGAGACCGAGCTCAGAGGGGGTCTGGGAGGCAGCAAGAGGGGGGGAGGCTAGCGCCAGGCCGGCAGTACCAATGGCGGGGGTCAATTTGAACGTCTTGGGCGTCAGGGCGGCGGCGGGGCCGGGGAGGGGGCCTAGGTCGGCCTCGTTGGGCAGAGAACTGTCGGGGAGGGGGGCGGCGGTTAGAGCAGCAGAGGTGTTGAGAGTGACTGACCTTTGTGGGTCTGCAGTGGCTCTACTGAGGTTCTGACTGTGATTGAGAATACCCCCACTACCTGTCGGCCCACTGCCCTGGAGATTTAGTCGGAGATTCATTTGAGCTTGTTGGGCTGCGGCTGCGGAGGCTGTGGGGTGTTCTGCTGGATCGTTTGGGATTAGGGAAGGTGTGGGGGGTTTGTCTCCTGTGTTGTCTCGGTCTTTGTCTGCACGTACGCGCGCGGGGGTGTGCATCATCATGGGCCCCTGCTGGGGTGTGAGGGGAGGGAAGAGGTGGGAGGGAGGGCCGTCGCGTTGAAACAAGGGAGAATCTCCTTCACCTGCCAAATCGAAAGCAGGGGACTGGAGGTGGTGCTGGTGGTTGGAGAAGCCCCTCATGGCTGGGGGGGGTTGCTGTTGTCCTCCTCCTAAGCCCTGTTGCTGCGGTTGTTTCCTTTTGCCCCCGGCCACAGAGGGCCTGATGCCCCCCCCCCTCATTGAGTTTAAACTCTCAAAAGAATTCTCTGGAGGGGGTAGACCCAAATCTCTCGGCATGCGCCCAGAAAGGACAGACATGGACCCAAGACTGTGCCTAGACGCGCTGTCTGGGAGGCCAGCGAAGCCGATACTCTCTTGGTCAAAGTCTCTAATACCTCCGGAATTAGCAACAGAAGGCGGACCGGCAGCTGACGCACGCGAGGGGGGTGCTCGTGCCATGCCGCCAATTCTCTTCAAGAAGGCGTCTCTTCTCTTTTGGAGGAAGAGGGTCTTGGCGACTCGGTTACCGCTCTTGAGAGAATGCAGAGAGGTAGCCAATGCAAATGGATCAGGCTGCTGTCTGCCCCCCCCTCCTCTCGCACTTCCCGTTTTCGGAGAAACCAATGCATTTTCCTTCTCTCTTCCCTCTCTTGAGGGAAACCTTTGCGTTCCCATCTCTTCCTCCCTCTCCCTCTCTTCAACCTCCCTCACTCTCGCTCTCTTCCCATTGGAAGGAGGACATCTGAGACTACACCCACACCCCCCTGCAACCTCTGTATCGAAGTGGATGTGCTCCATGCGGTTTGACAGACCCCATCTCTCAAACAAGAACGCAAACAGAAAACAACCCGCAATCAAACTAAAAGAAACCACAACAGGCAGACCTAGACGCAGCCCCATGCCCCCCCCTCCCGTATCCCCCTCTTTGGAAGTCAACTGCAGAATCATCGACAACAGAACTAGAGACAGAATATCGTCCACAACTGCAGCGGTGATTACCACATTACCGCTGGGTCGGTTCAACAGGTCAAACTCCCTCAAGAGACTTGCGGAGAACCCCAAAGAAGTCGGCGCCAACACCGCCCCCAGACACAGTGTCGCTCTCCACTCTAATCCAAAGGGAAGGCCGTAGAACAGAAAAACAAACACCACAGGCATCACAGCTCCCAGCACCCCCATCACTGACGCACGCAGCCCGCACGCCAACGCTTTCTGCACCGTCACTGCCAGTCCGCTTTCCAGCACCAGGATGAGCACCCCGATCTCACCCAAATGCACAAAAACATCCGTCTCGGTCAGAAAACCCAACAGGGCGGGGCCACTGCATTTGTTTGACAACCAAACAAATTCAATAGATTGATTGACATGTATCTTGGTTTTTTACGTTGCTGCTTTGCACCACACCAAGCAGTGAGTGGTAACTAGAAAGTCGTCCTCTAGTTCATCCAGCTCTCTTCTACTCTCACTGACTGGAAGGAGAACCGGAAGGAAGGAATGGCAAGGCACCTACGTAGGCAGTGAGGGAGGGAGGGAGGCATTGCAGAGGACAGAAGGAGGACGCAGAGGAACCGCACGACTGACATTTCCCTTCGTCTGTCTCGGACAGACATTGACGCACGCACACTTGCAGCATCTGACAAGCCAGATGAGAGAGTTGTACACCAGACAGCCCAAAAGACATCGAAACGGGCACACGGGCACTCCAATGTGCAGAGAGAAACAGGCAGACACACAGACAGAGGGAGGGAGACTGACTAGATGAGCCCCGCCAGGATCTGTCCCACGATGGGAGAGCCCTTGCACCACTGAGCGAGGCCCTCCATGATGATCACGAACCTGAAAACGAGCACAGACACATACATGCATACACACATATGTAGAGATAGATAGAGGGGGAAAGCAGAGAGACCCTAGCTCCCTGCAGAAGGATGACCACGATCGACGCACCAGAAGAAGCCGACGATCTGGAGGAGGTGGTTGAGGACTGCAGGGTCCCCCATGTCTGTCCCTGCAGACATCCCCGCGTCTAGCTGCCTCTATGCCTGTTTGACGGTTCTGAGGCTGTGTTCAAGGAGGGCTACAGCTGTGCCTTGCAAGATCTTTGTCACTGGTCTTTGTCCCGAGTGTGGGCAAGGATTTCGGATCTCTCAGTGAGGTCCCTGGGAGGGAGGCAAGAGAGTGGAACACAGAGATGAGGTTCAACTCTGCTTGTGCGTTACAAGGATAGAATACGAAGATGGTTAAACTGTAT
Source organism: Chromera velia (assembly GCA_018398765.1). Classification (NCBI taxonomy): domain Eukaryota; family Chromeraceae; genus Chromera; species Chromera velia. The sequence goes on from JAHBMJ010002995.1 coordinate 9,409, forward strand.
TCCGTCTCCTCGATAAGACTGCAGTCCCATGCATGCAGGGAATAATGCTGGGCCAGCAGGTCGGAAGGGAAAGAAACTGGAGTCTGAGTGATCAGAAGTGAAACCAAAAGACACAGGCAGTTTTGTACAGGACAGGGCAAGCTGGACGGCGCTCCTCCTCTGAGAGGGAAGATTTACTGAGGCGTCTCTGGCCGGTGTCCTGTGTTTGAAGGTGTTGTTCACGCGGTTTGTGGCGGCGCCTCCCGCTCATCGTGGGACCGGCCGCAGTTTTTGCGGCGGCGCAAATGGTCGTGTGGGAGTTCCAAGGATGTTCCGGCGTACTTGTTTTTCTGACAGAAGGAAAAAAATTAGATATCTATATTTTTGTCTGTATTTTCCTTCTATATATAATTTCCCGGAAAGACCATCATTTCAAGGCACCAAATAATACTGACATTTAATTGCGGCGGCGGGTCGATCACGGGCTCATGCATGCTCATGCTGTTTTGCGGATATTTTGCGGTCATTTCGAGGCCCCAGGACACAAATTTTGCATCCCCCCCCCACATTTCTCGCTTTCCCGGACCAAAAGACGTGCATGCACGTGGCGCGGACGGCTGACTTGCAAGTTTCAAATCTTTGTCCCTCTCCCTTGATTAATTCTCTCTGTCCCGATTTGTCCCTTCCTTCCCTCTACCAGAAGTAACCAACGCACAACTCAACAAAGCAACTACGCTACCAGAACAGCCTACAAGTCCACCAACAACTCTCAACTTCAAAAACTTCAAAATGGCCGCCGAGGTTCCCGCTGGCACTCCCGCTGGTCAGTCTGACTCCGACCTCTCTCCACTGCTCTCCTCTCCTCGCGTATCCCCTCACTTCTGCCCCCTTCCTGTGAGTGCCTGCAGTTCCCACCCCCACCCCTGCCGTTGAGACCACTCCTGCGGCCCCTGCCACTTACAGTCAGTCTTCTTTGAGCCCCGTTTTGTCCAAACAACATTTTTGTCTTCGCGTAGACCGCTCTTCTTCCCGACCTACCGACCAGATGTATTTTTCGTCTACCCGCTTCATTCGTCCACGCAAACGCCCTCTTCCCACCTCTCAGCGCATCCTTCTCTCACACATCTCCCTCTTTCCCTTGTTTGCAGGCTACCCCTACCCCTATGCTTACCCCACTGAGGGCTACACCTACCCCTACCCCATGTACACCTACGCCGCCCCTGCTGAGGTCGCACCCAAGGAAGGAGAGACCACCGTCGCCCCCGTGACCTACCCCTATGGTTAGTCAGTGACTCTCTCTCTCCACCCATGCATCTTCAAGGGGTTTGTTTCTTTTCTTTTTGCATGGCAACTTTGTTCGGAAACGTTGCGCTTCTGTGTCCCACCTCCCCGCCTCGTCACACTCCCCTTCCCCTCGCTCCTCCTTCCCCACTCCATCAATATCTGCCCTGCAACTCTGAGTTTCTGAAAGAAATCAAATCGACATGCCACCTCTTCCCCTACTGCCTGCCTGCAGCCTACGGGAGCTACGCCTACCCCGGCTACTATGCCCCCCCCCTTCCCGCCACCAAGGCCGCCAAGAAGAAGGTCTGCGGGTGCAGCTAAATGCATTGCCCCCCCTACAGGCAATGCAGGCAGGAGACAGAAGTATGCACATAGAAGCAGCAGCATGCCCCCTTGCGATTTTGACCCTCTGTGATGACGCAATGAAATCAGGACCCTGCAGGGTGCATGTCTGTGTGTTTGGTGGGTGGGTGGGTGAGTTGGAGGAAAGCAAGGCAGAGGGCCGGATTCTCTCCGAGAGAAAGGGAGTGAACGCGCACGCCTGATGAGTCTCTTCTTCTTTCATTGCTCTGCTGGAGCCGTCTACTGCATGTCGTCTGTTCGATCTGACCTTCCATGATGCCGCTGGCAAGAAAATAACTGCCGGCTGTCTGCTGACTGGTTGGTGAGTGCTTTTATGCAGAGACGAGACGAAGGTGGGGTGAAGGGGGGGAAAGACAAAGAAAGAGGGGTGTGTGTCTGTTGATTCCTGAGGGGGGAGATGCTTTCTTTCCTGTTGGTCAAAGTAAGTATTTGATAAGTGATGATGATGAATTCGTTCAAAAAGTTGTGCCGTCTTCCGCTCCTTCCGGCTGTCTCTGTCGGTGTTGTCGCAATGAATCGACACCCGAGCAGGGCGTCTTAAGAGAGAGAGCAGGAAAAAGACCCCAGCCAGCCGCGCGTTGAGATAAGATGAGATGTGTTGATAGAAGGAAAGTCAAGCAAGCAAGAAAGGAGAGAGGCCGACCCTTCTCGAACTGAGTGCCCCAGTTTGCCTTCCTTTCCCTGCCTGCGTCGGGACTTCTGCCTGTCGTCACGTCCTTTCTTCGATCGACTGCGTGTGCATGCGCGTGTGCAGCCCAAACCTGTTAAGAAAAAAAACCCGTCTCGATCTATCTTGAATCGATCGGTCGACTAATCAATTAACCCTGTACTGTAGCCAAAAGTCTTTACAGGATCATGCAAAAGAAACGTGAGAAAGCCTGACTGCCGCCTGACTACAGCGAGCCCGGCATCCGCCGATCGATGAATCAGTCAGAATCACAAGCATGTACAGAGGTTGACACTGCACAGGCGCTCGTTATTACTGTGTTCCAACGTGTACGGCTGCTCAATCATCCCAAAAATCGTTATTGTATGTCTAGCTCTAAGTCTAGCTAAGACTAGCTTGTTAAAGCTCACTTTAGAATTATAGCTGTCGAAGTTGATTTATTTAACTATTTCATAAAATTGTAAGTTAAAGTGATTGATTGAGTGAAGTTCCAGTTTAATCGGACCCTATAAAAGCAGGTTAAATTCTTTGGGAACTTAGTTAAATTTAATGGAATGCACCATTCGATTCACAAGCTTTGAATTTAGTGGAATTTGGTGGATTTTAGTGGGATTTAGCATAGAATCTAATATTTAATTTATTCGCCTAGATTTCACCAAATTCTAACTGGAATTCTAAAAACTTTGGAGACTTGTTTCTCGTAATTTAGAAAGAATTAGAAGCTTAAATTAGCAGTGCTTATATGGAACTAGTTATATATAGAGTTGTATGAAGCTTTACAAAATGTATAAGCACTCTTAATTTAGATTTCTAACTAATACACATTCAATCTAACATTTAATTTACATATAATTATAAATTTAACCTTAAATTTTAGATGCAAGTTAAGAGTCTACTTAAGACTGTTAAACATCATTTGAAATGTTACTGTTGTAACAAGCCTTACTAGTAACAAGTCCTTTAGTCTAGCTTTTAGTAACCATGAATCCTGCCCGTAATATATTAATTGTCATTGTACATCATGTCATACTCATAATTATTGGACTATGCTACGTTAGCGTACATCACCCTCAGGATTCGATCAATAAGTTTCTACAATTAGGCCTCGAATCAGACTCTCACCATTGCCACCAATATCATGCAACAATGTTTTTTTATTAAATCGTTCAGAAATCATGCTCACGACTCATAACCAGATAATAAAAAAAATAGAAAAAGATAAAGAAAAGAATGACGTAGAATCGCGCTTAAAATGACGCAATTAATGGAACGGTCTGAGAATTAAGTTGTTGGAAGCTCTTTAAACAATCTTTTAAACAGCCTGAGTAAAACTTAATCCCCATTTTTTTTTCACTACCAATTTCACCGCCCTCTTCCCCTTCCCGCTCTACCCCTCACCCCTCCTCTCCTTCTCTCTCCCGAGGTCGAGTGAGGCAGAGATTCAGACAGACCACTGACAGGCCGGAAGATCCCCCAGGCCCCCCCTCCCTGTGCAGCCTCACTAGCCCCAAAGATGCTCCCCCCCACCTGCGATGTCTCTCTCCGCCCTCCCGCTCCCCCAAATATACCCGCCCCTGTATCCCACGAAGAGGACGAAGAAGAGGACGAGGACTGGCCGTCAGGGACTGTACCAGAGGGAGGCAACTTGAAAACCCCCCCCTCACCAAGACCCCCAAATGAAGACGAGCCAACAGCTGCAGTCCCGCCACCGGGAGGCTTCCATCCTCCAAACAGATCCGATTCCTCCGACTGTCCCCCAACACTACCGAAAGAGAACGCAGGAAAGTTCGGCACCTTTTCTTTCTCTTTCTCCTTTCGTGTCGCGCCTCCCGTCACAGACAGCGGCGCCCCCCCCCTCTCTTCTGCAAGCCGAGAAGAAAAAAAAGGAACTTCACGAGCTATCGAGGGTTGTGTCTGAGCTCGAGCAGCGGCCTGCATCCATTTGCCCATCCATTTATGTGCAAGTCTGGATATTTTTGGATATTTTTTTGGATACTTTGGGATATTTTTATACAGGCCTGCATCCATTTATGTGCAAGTCGAGTCAACTGGACCAATCCAGACAATACAAGAGAGGAGAAGCGCATGCGAGACAGGACGGCATTTCCTTCCCTTCCGTTCCCCCCCTGCTGTACCTGCGTGGGCACATCAGCATCAAGCATCCGACTTCCTGATTCACGACTCTTCCTTCCATCGTAACCCAGTGCTGCCTGCCTGCCTGAGGATCGCCACATGATGGACAGTTGAACAAAAAGAAAAAAAAAAAAAAGCAATCCAGTGCTGCCTGCCTGCCTCAGGATCGCCACATGATGGACAGTTGAACAAAAAGAAAAAAAAAACAAAGCAATCCAGTGCTGCCTGCCTGCCTGAGGATCGCCACATGATGGACAGTTGAACAAAAAG
>JAHBMJ010002996.1:0-14102 GCA_018398765.1 Chromera velia
GTTCCGTGAGTCCATGTGAAAACGGGACTAGACCGACTCCAACACTAATTCCGACTCCAAAATTTTTTTAAATATACAAACAGTTTAAACTAGTTTAAACATATTCAAAATCGTTTAAGTGTATCTTTAGCGATTCTTTTGTTGTTTTTAAAGGTTTTAAATTAGAGCCCGGAGTGTATGAGAGTGAAGGTTGGAAGTGTTGTAGCACAGTGGCAGGCCGGGCCGGCGGGTCTGCGTGCATGCCGCGCGTGGCATGCAGTGCCGCGCCGTACGTACGTGCGTCTGTGCCGCGGCCTGCCCCAACCGGCCCGCGCGGGCTGCCACGCTTGACTGACGCACGCATCCCAATCCGAATATTCGGCTGTACGGTAGAAATCCGATTATATGCTTTTGCAGGCCGAGGCATCTGTCAGAAAGCAAGGAAGAAATTAAAAGATCCCGCTTCATTCCTTTCAGTTATAGCTCCACGTTGCTATGCAGATTTTCTGTAGAGTGCACTTGTTGTGGGCCTGTCGCTGGGGATCGTGCGCCGGTGCTGTAGTGTGGCTGCACTTTTGAGGTGGGCTGAGCTTTGCCGTCTCCTTTTAAACAACACTTTGTATGGGCAAGGGGTTTTAATTGTTACGTCAGAAAGACCTGGGTTGATGCATCTGTTTACCCTTTTTCCTTCCTCTTCATACGGTATGGATGCAGGAGTTTGGAGCTCTCGCTTGCCTCTGGTGTGCGGAAGGAGTTGCGTTCGTCTCGTCTCTTTGGTCAGTTAGGGGTTGGGCATCTCTGGGTACAACGCGGCTTCAGTCGGTCAACTCATGTCAGGGAATGATCCACGTGGGTTCCTCTATTCACCCATCCTTCTTTTCACTCTGGCTGCGTGGATGCAGGGTTTGGTGCTCCCTCGCGTGCTCTCCGGTAAGTTTATCAGGCTGAGCTTGTTTGTCTCACTGCTTGCAAGCCGTTTCATCAGGTCAGAGCATGATGCACCTCAGACCCTCCCATGCAACTTCATCCTTTTCTTGTTCGGTGGTTGCACGCAGGATCTGGGACCACCTTTTGCCTTTGCTGAGGAGCTGGGGTTGCTTTCGCCATTCTTCTGGTGAGTCTGCAGTTCCGTCTCTCTGTGTGGGTCATTGCATGATACACTGTTGAGCAGATGTTTGCCTTGAACCGTCGTTTTTGGCTTTATTGCTTCTCAGGGATGTGATTGAATGCAGGTTTCGTTCCTTTGATCGTGCTGAAGAGCAGCACTTGGGGCTTTGTCACGGTGTGACGACCATCTCTCTGGGTCAGTGGTTTGTTTTCATTCGGTCCCTATTAATCGCATCGTTTTGCGTCCGTGCCTGTCAGTGAAAATTAGTTAAAGATAGTTAAAGGCATCCAGTAGGTACGGTCCAGAAAGAAAGAAGAGTACGTATGTTCTCTAATCATGCCTACGGTCTATCCATCGGCTTGCAAGGATCGACGTAATACTGCGATTAATTGGCATGCTGATTTCGGGCTATTAATGTTTAGCTCGGCATGTATGCGAAGCGTCATCCTCCGATGGTTTTTCGTATGCATGCGTTTTTTGTATGTCGTGTAATTAGCATGTATTCGATAAATTCCAATTGAATCAGACAGCAGCCTGTTGGATTGTACTGGATTATGGTAGATTGACCGTGTGCTCCTACCGACACATTTATGCACAGACAACATAGGATCTCAGCTGTTGGAAGAGACTTTCAATTTCGTAGAATCTCCATTATAGATTCTTTTTCCGGGTTGGCTCCTTGCCTTGAACCTTGGAATTCTATAGACCGTCACATGCATGCAGTGAAGTCCAGTCTCTCTGCTGTCCCTGTAGACTGATTTTTAGGCACTTGAGGGACTCAGAGATGTACAAGTCAGTGAAAGAACGGCTCGGTCAGGTGGAAGTGGAAGAGGCGCCCCCGGATACGGGGAGAATGGTGGAGCCAAGGAAGAGGATCCCAGATAGAATGGTTGTGAAACCATATCTGCCGGATCATGAGCTAAAGGCGGACGAAGTCATCGTCTATACGTTCGATACAGAGAAGACGGGAATGACAGAATGGGTCCTGGTGAAGATGAGGGTGGCGGACGCTACAAATTTGAAAGCCATGAACAAGGATGCCCTCGAGTCCTCTATGAAGGTGGAGGTAATGAATAAACAGGCATACGATAGACTGATCGTGCCGTCGAGGAAAATGAAGAAGGGGGGAGAGATAAACGAAAAGGCATATATCGGAATGATGGAGGTGAAGGAAGCATGTGATGAGATGGTAGAGGGGGTGTTGATGCCAATGCTTCAGATGCCGCTCGACGGGGTGTTCTCGAAATCCAGAAGGGAGTATATGATGATGCAGAAAGGAATGGAATACAGAGAATACAACCGGAGGCTGATGAACAAAGTGAGAAGTGAGGGGGCTGCATACATTGACGCACACCTGGCCACTGAACATATAGCTGCCAGAGCGGGGGCACAGGTAGATGTGGCGAGTGAGATGTTGTGCTCAGTGGCGGAGATGGTGAAAGAGCATAGAGTCATGGAAATTCATGGGCGGGTTGTTCGTCTTCAGGAAGAGATGAAGAAAACCCGGAGAGGAGGGGGGAGTGGGCCAATGGGTGGGAAACACTCTATGTATCCGACTTGTAACATCCAATCAGGGGGGATCACAGTTGAGGATGTAGATGTAGATGGCCCTGGAGTGACAGAGAAGGGGATTCCGAACACAGGGGTGGATGTACGCCAGACTGGGGGGGGTGGAATGGTGAACAGAGGGATGAATGATGGGAAGAAGGGGGATGGAGGAATTATTCTGATGGTGCCTAACGGAAGGCCGAGAGTGAACGGTAATACAGGGGTGAATGGGGTGGGGGAAGGAGGGATGCAGGATAGCTTTGGGAGGCAGACAGGGACAAGGTCACCTAAGCGAGTGAGGCAGGTAACGCATTCCTCGGAGGGGAAGCAGGGGAACACAGACTCGGGGTTCGTGACCCCAAGATCTATGGGGGAGAGAGAGGGGGAGGGTTAGCAGATGCAAAAGAGAGCTGTGACGCCCTTTAGACCGTCATCTGCCGGGAGGGACAGGCCCACAATGAATGAAATGCAAATCTTCCCCCCAAATGTGCCGATGGTAGGTGGAAGGATCGCATACGAGACACTGGTCGACCTTCCGGTGTATCAACAACCGAAGAATGGAGGTCTAGGGGGGAAACTCTGGCAAGAATGTATGGATGATGCCAGACTGATGGTGTCTGTCATGTGTAGTGAAACACGGCGGGGCCAGGTGAGGAGGGAGATGATCTCAGCGCTGAGGGACAGTGCAGTGGACGGGGACCTGGAGGGCTGTGACCTTCTGGAACTCGTTTATGCTTTCATCATACAGAAGAAGAGGGTTGAGGCGCTCTGTCTGCAGTAGGAGAAGGAAGGAGAGGGGGGGAAAGGAATGGGAGGTCGCCAGATAGGACCTGAGTGACTAGGGACTCAAGAGCATGTCGGGAGGAGCAGTGGTCAGTTAAATGTTCAAATTAATTTTGATTCTTCTTTTTTGTTGTCTTTGTTTGATGAATTGCATGAGAAAGTGAGGGAACTGGTTGGAGTGATTGAGAAGGATACAGGGAATGGAAGGGGTTTTGGCAGAGAAAGTGTGAGAGAGAAAGTGGAGTCTGACTTTGATCGTCTTTCCCTCAGATTGGCTGGGGTGCGGATGTTTGTTGCATCCCTCCATGTGCATGCAGTTCAAGCCTGTCCTGTTTGCGCATCGGAGATTCACAGATGCGATTGCCCGTTGACGACGGTTCTTGTCATTCAGACAACATAGCCACCTTCATACACTCTCCATGTTATGCCTGCATCCCCTGAGGATGTGATGAATCCTTCTTGCAAGCTTCGAACTGTCTTTAAGAGAGGGTTTAGTCAGAAATGTTTGAGGAGACTTATATATTCCCATTCGCTGGCTGCTTCTACATGGTTGGGTCTGTCTGATACGAAATAGTCTTCCTTTCTGAGAGAGGTCAAGGATGCTTGTGCTGGGGTGGGAGAGGATGCATCATGGTGGGACAAGGAAGTAATATATTTGATTTGGTCACGATGGAAGAGAGGCTTTTATATTGGAAGTACCGTTGGTAGGGCGCTCGATCGGTTCTTTCAGCACCTCACGAGTGCATTAAAACCGCGTCGTGTTGGGAAGAAATGTAATAAGACGGGTCGTGGGTATGCACATCGCTTCTATTCTGTTTTGTCTGCTGATGCTTCCAGACACGGCCTCTTTGTTATCCTTCCTATTGCAAAGATTGAGGGTGGTCAGATGAATTTGCGCATGATGGAATAGTTATGTATTCGTGCATACAAACCTACATGGAATACAGTTGGTGTGTTGAGAAGATTCAAGAATGGCCCGGTGCGTAATCTGAGGGACCCTAATAAAAGGGATGTTCGCTCAATTGCGTGCAGGTGTAGTGACAGGGTCTCAAGTCTGAGAAGGAGACTTGAATCTTCTGTTCACATATCGAAGTTGGCGGGAAGAGTTGATAAAGGGGGCATTTTCCAATCTCGCTCCCTTTTCCTCTACAGGATCACTGGCGAAGAGGGTGTGGGGGCGAAGAGAGGGGAAGGGGACGTGATTTCTCTTTTTCGTGTACGACTGCTGACTGCATTGTTCAAGAAGGTCCTTCCCGATTCGTCTCTTCGTTCATTTGATGCGACGAAGAATGATTTGAGTGCATGTATGTGCATGGTGCCCAGGGGCGGGATTCTTGGGGGAGGGAGGGCAACTTTTAACTTGAATGTGAGACGAATATGCGAGTTGAATGGCTGGTCAGCAGCGACTTTGCTCAGAGGGGAGCTGATTACGATTCGGGTGCCCCTCGCTGACTTGTCTTTTTTCCGATCTTTTTATTTTGGTATGTTTGAAGAGATAAGGAAAACTGTGTCTCCATTGTCAAACGTGAGGCGTCGCCTTCTCCCTACAAAGCTGACTGATCTCCAACAGACTTTGGACAATATATATGGAATTTGTGGGGAAGGAAGAGGGGGTAAAGGTTCTTCTGGTGGATCATCGTGTCGTTGTAGAGAGATTGCGAAATTATTTGATCTTCCTTTACTTGATGGTCATGTGTGTTGTCTACTGTCTGCGTCTTCCTCTTTTAGATCTTTTTTCTCTCTTCCTCCTCACTTTTCTTCCAAGGCCAAGTTATGGCCTAACACTGGTGCATGGAATGTTGTCTCGAAGGGTATTGAGTCTTTCCTCCGTTCTGTTCTCACTTCTGATGGTGGCACTCGGGAGGGGGTTGGTCTAGGAAGGACAATGGGAAGGGGGAGGGGGAGGGAGAATACAAGAGGCAGGTCGATGAAAGGGGTTTTGTCCCCTGCAATGATTGCCGACCTTTGGGAGCGGTGGGTTTCAACGCTTTCGTATGCTCAGGCAAATGAGAAAGGGGCCGGCTGTCCCAAGGAAGTCTATGGCAATCAGAAAGTTATTGACTGTTCTAGCAGTTGTGCCAGTTGACAAGGCCAGAGGAGATCTGGCTTTTTTGTGTAAGAGGAAATACATTGAGGCAGTGGCAAGAGCTTTTCTTTTTGATTCTTCATATGAAAAAATTGGGGAGGCTGAGTTTTCTGCTTCTCTGGACCTTCTGGAGAATGGTTTTCCGAATGAAAAGGATACATGGGTGTCTTTTTTTGAATCAGTTCAAGAAATTTGACAGGAAGAAACACCACTTTGGGATTGGGATCCTTTGGGTAAAACATAAGTCTTGGGGAGTTGAGGGGGAGCTCCCTGAGTCTTGGTCCTCTTTGAAGTACAGGCCATTAGTATCTTATAAGAGACACGCCAGACGTGAGATTTTCTCTTTCCTTTGCAAGGCTTTGAATGGCTGTCTTTCTTACTTTTCGCCACATTGTGACTTTGACTCTGTCTTTGCTTTTCAGGATAAGGTTGGGATCTTTAATTCAGGGTTTGGGAGACTTGCAGATCGTGGCTCTTGTATTTCTTCTAATTTGTATTGGCCTCGGGGTGGACTTGGTCTGCTGGTGGACGACATCAAAGCATTTTTTCCCTCTCTACCCAGAGCTGATTTCCTTTCTTGTTTGAATGACTTTGTTCATTTCATTTATTCTTCCTCTAGATATCGCTTTGTTGTGTTGCCCATCCATAAGTCTTTTTGTATTAAGGAGGCAGGTCCAGGAAAGGGTGAGAAGTGGTATTCTCGGAGACGTTACTTAAAACCTGTTGCTTTTTTATCCTCCCACTGCAATTATGCGAATGCACTTTCTTGCCCTCTTAATATGCTGGCTCGTATAATTAATCTTGATTTTGTTTCGAATGTAATTCGGGTTCGAGGGAAGATGGTCAGACAGCATGAAGGTTTTCCTCAAGGGAGTCCGTGCTCTCCTGGTGGGGCCCGATTTTTTACCGCGTGAAAAGAGTACTCTGTTGCATTGATCAGATCGAAGCCTTCATGGAGGGGGGAGAAATAGATGGCAGGGAGATACATGGACGATAGAACGATTGTTTTTAGGTCTGACTGTGGCATGAGTGACGTGCCGGATGACCCCATGATGGAAAAGTTACTTGAAGAAGACTTCTACAGTCCTGCATGCGTTTTAGAGCGTCAGAAAGGATCTACAGTGTTTGGTCTGCGTCTTTTCTCTTTGCCGGAATCTCCTTCGTTTTTGCTTTTTGCTGCTGTTAATCCTAACCGTGATGTTCTTTTTAATTTTTTTCGTGATTTGGTTGCTTTTTCTCTGTTGCCCATTTCTGGAGGATGGTCGTCTTTTTCTAACCTACCTTCACTTCGTAGAGTGCGTCTGATGCATGCTTTCTCCTGTGTTCCTTCTGTTTTGGCCAAGAAGGGCCTAATATCCTCTCATCTTATCCGGACACTTCTTTCTTGTAATACACCTGCGGTTATCCTGGTTGATGAACTTACTTTTCTGTTTTTGGAGTTGTATATTTTGAGATGGCCTGTTTCGTTTTTGCTTGATTTGTTCATGTCTGCAGTCCGTCGGACTGGTGATGATGGTCTTCGTTCTCTTTGGAAGGCGTGTTTGTCCTTTCTTTCTTTTGTTCTAAAATAATCTACATATGACTGATTTTCAACGTTACGGCCTTTTGTTGTCGTTTGCTTCCGCAAGTGCACCTGAGAACCGTCAGCGATAGACAAAAGACAGCGGTATAGATATGGAGGGGCGTCACGCGCGGGACACTACGTGTGTTCTCTAATCATGCTTACGGTCTATCCATCGGCTTGCAAGGATCGACGTAATACTGCGATTAATTGGCATGCTGATTTCGAGCTATTAATGTTTAGCTCGGCATGTATGCGAAGCTTCAGTCTCCGATGGTTTTTCGCATGCATGCGTTTTTTGTATATCGTTTAATTAGCATGTATTCGATAAATTCCAATTGAATCAGACAGCAGCCTGTTGGATTGTACTGGATTATGGTAGATTGACCATGGATCGACGTAATACTGCGATTAATTGGCATGCTGATTTCGAGCTATTAATGTTTAGCTCGGCGTGTATGCAAAGCGTCATCCTCCGATGGTTTTTCGCATGCATGCGTTTTTTGTATGTCATGTAATTAGCATGTATTCGATAAATTCCAATTGAATCAGACAGCAGCCTGTTGGATTGTACTGGATTATGGTAGATTGACCATGTGCTCCTACCGACACATTTGTGCACAGACAACATAAGATCTCAGCTGTTGGAAGAGACTTTCAATTTCTTAGAATCTCCATTATTAACGCGCATTCTAAAGTAACACTAATTGACCCTCATCATGGGTCTCATGACAAAACCTCGATCTAATGTTTTTATATGACTAGAACTAAGATTAGAATTAGCTAGAATTTTGGCTAGCTAGATCTTCAATATCTTTTTACAACTTTTAGGACCGTTAAGACCGCCTTATTAAGCTTTTAAATAACAAATTTTAGAATAGATTGTATATGAATACACTGAGACAATTTCAGATTGGCAATCATTGTTAATCAATTACAATTGGAATGATTGTGAACGCACAATTATAAAAGTTTTGTTATATGGACTTACGCAATTTAAAAAAAATGTTAGGCATAGATTTTTTGTGTAGTTTCTGAATCGTTTTGTGGATATTCGTGAATCGGGAAAGGATAAGTTGCTTAATGGTGCTTTTTGTAACTCAGTCAGTCTACATTTGTCTGTGCACCGGTACATAAATCTTGGGAGCTGCAATCGGCTGCAATTGCATGATAACATATACGTAGGCACAGAATATATGTATTGTCTACCAAATTGCTTCAAATATGTTCACAAAGAATCAAGAATAATCAAGACAAAAGGAAATTCATTCAGCGGTACGCACGGCAATGCAGGCACATACAGACACGCACACACATACACACACACACACACACACACACACACACACACATACACAAATTGATCTCACGCGTGAAGCCACCTTTAAGCTAGCTTTTGTGCGCGTCTGCACGTCTGCACAAGCACATATTCATACCCACTCAAAAACTTTAAGTCGCCCCGACCTCTCGCTGCACATACACACACGCACACACACACACACACACACACACACACACGCACACGCACACGCACACGCACACGCACACGCACACGCACACACACGCATACGCACACGCACACGTATACGCACACACACAGAGCTACACTCTCAAACGCATAGACACATAGATACATACACGCATACAAATATACACACATTCACGCACGCATGCACTCACAAAAGGACGATCCGAAAATCCAAAAAGTCGGTTCCGCGTACATGGATTCAATCCACTCTCTTTCTCCTTGTGTACCATTAGGACCGATTTTTTAGTACACCGTCAGAGTCTCTGTCTCGTTCGTTTTAGCCATGATCCTGAAAGTGCTCTCTCTCTCTCTCTCTCTCTCTCTCTCTCTCTCTCTCTCTCTCTTTCTCTCTGTCTCTCTGTTTTTCTCTCTCTCCCTGTCATACATACACGTACACACACACACACACACACACACACACATACACACACACGCACATACACACACACGGGGAGAGTAACAAACAGTGACACACACTTACACAGAGTTACACACATACTCATACACACGGTCACATACACATGCACAGACACACAATAGATTGGAGGAGCCATGCTCAGGCTGCGCAACTACTAGACGCAGCTATTCCACGCGCCTCACCTGTTTCCTCCCCGGCCCCCCTGTCTTAGGAAGCGAAAGTCGGCGAGGAAGGCAAAAAGAGCAGCTTCAAAGCAGAAATCGAAAGTCTCTCTGTCTCGCTCTGTCTCTGTACTATTCATTTGCAACGCAGCTGATTTGTCGTGTCTCTCTACCAAAGCTGCGACAGACAATAAAGTTCTCAGCACAGAAACTTCCCGTCGTTTCTCTCTCATGGCCTAGCTCATGGCTTACACACACATTGCTTTCTGCCGTCTGTGATGTCGACCTCTAATCTTCACTGCCATCTATAAGTTCTTTTCGAATCACCAATGTGAATACCATGAATGCAAGAACGAATGGCTTGGTTCCTCTTCTCTCGAATGGAAAACGGCACCCGCTCGTTTGTGTGTCTGTCTGTATTGCTCCGTAAGACTTCGCTGCTTGCGTTGCACAATGAGCCGTCAAATGTTAGCTGGACAATTGAGTGGCTCTTCTGTTTCAAAGGAAACGCCTGACCTTGATTTTGGTCCATTCATTTCCTTTCGTTTCTGCAGAACCCATGCCAGAAAGCAGGTCTATAGTGATCGCTCTGGTCGAGCCACGGTCTCATCTCAGCCTGATCTGGCTCTTTTCTTCCTCATCCAAACTCAGTTCGTTTTTCTGCTCTTTTCGTGCAAGTGTTTTGCGCAGGGAAACGTCTCTGGGCACAAAACGCAGCATCGTGGCTTGAATCTCAACTGTCGACAGTTGGGACCGTCAAGTCGGATCAGGTATGAAGTGCAGAAGAGGGAAATTTGATTGACGGAAAGCAGTTGAAGTCTGTATTAAACTTGAAGACAAATTTAAGTATATAATTGAACTTGAACTGTATATGTGAGTTGGAATTATGCAGCTGCATGGATGCATGGTGGCCCCGGAAAGATGGCATTACATATACAGAATCAATTATGTCCGTGCCCCTCAAGCGTCATCTGAAAGGTCAAGAACTGATTTTGGGGTGGTTCGCACGGATGTCGGCCAAATTGCGCAAAATGGTGCAAGTTACATGCAGGTATTAATAAGTTACTGATACACATGCACGGATGTTCCGAATCTATGATAATGTACGTTGATCTGTTTTTCAAAGATGACGGCAAGACACAGAGCAATTAACCTAAAGCCGTTCACGATCAAGCAGAGCTGGAGATGGGCAAGAAGGATAAGAAGTGGCGGGGTGCGCACAAGCACTATGCCTCTGGTTTCCCTCAGAGATTTGTGCCCCCCAATGAACCACCCCCGTATCTGCTTCAGCATCCGCAGCGCAACCACGCGGCAGAACCCGGACCGAAAGTTCAGTCAGAGCCAGAAACTATGGAGTCCTTGCTTGACAAAGCCAGCAGGGCAAGCCGAGGAATCGTACCACACGCAACACAAGAGAAACCCAATCCTAGACCGAATCTGGAAGTGTCATCTTCGCCCGCACTCTCTTCGACCAATGCACCCAAAAGCCTGCCCTCCTCAAAGCCCCCGGTAGTGGTCATTCCAGACACAGATTCCGAAGGGGAAGAGAAAGTAGCAAGGGCCTCGCCGGCGGAGTCGCCGCAACTGCAGGGGTCGGGGAAGATGCAGAAGAGAGACCAGGAGCTTCAAGATGACGACGATGCTCTTTTGCTCCCGAAGCCTAAGGTCAGAGTGCCGTCTGCATGATAGGATTCAGGGGTTCTTTATTGATCCTTTGCTCAGTTGCAAGTCTTTGCTGACTCGATCTGTTTGGAAATTCCTCTCCATGAATTCTCCCCGGTGCATCCGTTTGAGTCCATCGAGTCCAAAGAAAATGAAAGAAACAATTTACCTCCTAGAAGTAAGTCGGTGTTTGATTTGTTTCATCACTCTCTTGTGATGTTCCCGCAAAGCCGCTTGAATTGCTGTCTCTGTATCGAAGGAACCAGATGATCGCGCCGTGAGTCTTTTGAGAGTTTTTCCCAAATGAGTGGCCCTGCTTGAGCGGTTTTTTCGTTTGCGTCCCTGTCTCACTTTGATCGTTCAGGATTCCGAAGACGAGTCGGAGGTCCTCACCGAAACTCTCCGCCAGGCCGCCATGGGGAAGGCCCTTCGAGGGGAAAAGTCAGTCCACGAGTGAGAGCAAGAGAGACTGAGTGCAGTAGTTGGTTCTGTGGATTCGTTTCCATTCAATTTTCTCTTGGGCAGTAGCTAAGTCGCACCACTGTCTACGGCGGTCTCAAGGACGGCCAAACTGCTGACATGGCAGCTGGCCTCTCTGGATGAGTGAGACTATCCGTTCAGAGCACGGTGTGAAAAAACCTTGAAAAGACAGGAGCCAGCTCACATTTTTATCCCTTCACTTTATTGCCAATTCGTCGCATCCCAATGGTCGAGAACTACGTATCTTCGCAAAGCGCTTATATCGGGTGACAGACCATTTTTGGGTTAATGGGGTGCAACAGCATACGTGCTTGCGTGTCAAGCCTCGGACTCTCTGACAGCGGCCGACAGCTATTGCTGCGTGAACACGCAGATTTTGCAGTTGGTAGGATGTAGTTCTTCGTAGTCAGAGAGTCTGTTTGATCTTGTGTCATTGTCTTGAGATGAGGGGAGGGTCGAGGAGCGGGGGCTCGAGAACGCCGAGGTGAACGAGGAATTGACCAGGGGGGCATAGTGAACGCAGCAGTACTCTCAGGAACCGCCGACGCGAACGCACAGACAGATTTCTTAATTCCGGCCGGAGGATCGATGGAGCCAGGGTACACGTCCCGGAGGATTCTCATCGATGACAGACAATGACACAGCTAGATGCGTGTGCTGTTTGTGCGGACATGCGACCATATGTGAAAATCAATCACACTTCTCGTTCTTCATTCCTTCCACCGCTCCCTCGTCTCTTGAGTGGTTTCGTTTCTCTTCGCGTTCTCCTGTCAGGGGTTGCTCATTTATATCTCATTTCTCGATTGAGTCTCGTTTCGACATTCAGTTAGAATTCCTCTCATCTCGCTCCGTTTCTTCGTTCTCCTCCCTTTGATTCTCTGCAGGCGGAAGAAGGTGGACGGACAGCAGGCCGTGAAGGAATCCAGGTCAGGATATTAGATGCGAACGTTGGGATGAGTGTAGATGGGCCTAATGCCTGGAGAGACGATGAGGAGGATTGATACTCGATCAGCCCCTCTGGTGGACTCTTGCATCGGAAAGCTGCCTTCAATTTTTCTCTCGTTTCCTCTATCTTCTCCATTTTTGTGTTGTCTGTTTTTCTCTGCAAGCGGGCGCGAAAATTAAGGGTATCTCTTTGTGCCTGATTTCGATCACTCAGTCCTTTATTTGTTTGGCTTTATCATTGTTTGTCCCCTTTTTTTTCTTCTCCTCTCCGAGCAGTTGTTTCATGTCTCTCAATTGGCTTCTCTAGTAGCCATCCAGTCACTGTGCGATCTTGAATTTCAGTCTTTGCATGTACTTGCTTTCTGCTGCATGTTCTTGTTTGCAGTGCGTCGGGCAGCAAGAAGTGCATGAAGGAAGACAAGAAGAAGAAAAAGAAAAAGAATGACAAGAAGAAGGGCTAGGTTCGATCAAAACGACGAGCTCAGAAAAATAGAGGAGAAAAAGTGAAAGAAAATTCTGATATGAAGAGGGGGTAAGAAGGGAAGGAGTGTTGAAGGACCAAGTTACAAAGAGACGAAGCATGAAAGCATGAGGGAAAAGGGGAACACTTTCGCTCTTTGAAGCCTCTTTCTCCATGGTATAGCTTTCATTCTCTGGGTGTACAGTATAGAAGGAGAGACGGACGGGCGGATTGACTGAATGGCAGTGAATGCGTGATGACCAGAAGACCAAACAGTCTGGATTACATGCCGTTTCTTTTCACTTCATCAGTCTAGGCTTGGATTCAATATATACATATACATATCTTTAGGGTTCCCCTAATATAATAATATAAATATAATATAATATGATATAACATCTACATAAATTCACCCCGTATTTATCTTTTTTTCCCTCTTAATTCATCTGAACAGGGCAACTTGCCTCTGAAGTTTTATAAAAAACTGTCTCAAAAAACAATAACCAAAGAGATGCGTCATCATCAGATTTTGCAGGACCGATCGTAGGACGGATCTTCATTCTCTGACTCATCTCCGGCCTTCAACCCAATCTTCAATTCTTCATCCTCTCATATTACATTAAGTTTATATTATATTATATTACATCATATTATATATTAGCGTTTTGTCTCAAATATAATATGTATTGAATCCGAGCCTAGTTAGTAGTTAGATAAACTTTCGCTTCAGTAGCTTAATTGTCAAACAAGGAGATGATCCACTACTGCTTTAATGTGATGAGGTATTAAGGGTCAGAGAGGAGGTATTAAGGGTCAGAGAGAAGAGGCGCGGCGCCGCAGCATCATATCAGTCTAAATCGATCCGCGCATGCCATCGAGCGCCGTCGAGCGAATTGTACACATCAGCAATACATGCATGAAGCGTTGCATGCGGGAAATTGCAATATACACGTAAACATGCATACAGAAAGTGCAGAACTGAAAGAGACTGAATGCGAGTGGACAGAAAAGCAAAGAGCATGTCATATACGGGACATACAGACAAGTGTATTACATGAAATACAACAGATACAGACAGAGCAGACGTGCACGTGAGCGATCGATCGACCGATCGACTGAGAATTAGAAATACAGATAGAGAGTGTGTATCGAGGTCCGGACTAGAGAGATCTGTGAACTCGAGACCATTCCCGGAAGACCAGACTTACAAGTATATGTACAAGCGTGGATCTCTGAGCTTAGGTGAGCTAGGGATTCATCAGATGGTGACAAGGAAGTGGGGTCTTTGTTCCATTCGTTGTCTTCTTCTTTGAAAACGAACTACATCTGCGTTGAGGTGTGTGGTGCGTGTGCAAGCTTGAACGTTTCCGTCCTTCGATTTCT
>JAHBMJ010002997.1:0-13366 GCA_018398765.1 Chromera velia
TGCAATTTTTGTTAAGTGCCCTCTCAGCTTCGCTTTCCGGGCCATCCGTGTGGTCTGGGGGGGTGCAATTTTTGTTAAGTGCCCTCTCAGCTTCGCTTTCCGGGCCACCTCTCAGCTTCGCTTTCCGGGCCATCTCAGCTTCGCTTTCCGGGCCATTAATACATGCAGCCAGCGTGCCGGGGCTGGGCCGGGCCCCGCCGGGCCGACGCACGGTCTTCGGGCCAGGGCCGAGCTATGACATGCACTGAGTCAGGCTCTGACACAGGATTCGGTTTTGACGTCGATCGACAGGCTCGGACTTTCCCTTCGCTCTTCCGTACATAACTGTTCCCGACTCCCTTACCAAAGCTTTCAACCTGTGTGTTCTTACGTAATTTAATCTATCCGTGTTTGTGTGGACGTGTAGAGGTGTCCGTTTTCTTGTCACCGGCGGAGAAAGGTGACGTCTACTGTTGCTCGGTTATTTATCAAACCACCCTCAAAAGAATGAGAGCGCGGACCCTGGTTGCGTTGGCCTGCGTCGCCAGTGCCAGTGTGGGACAAGCATTTCATCTGGGCGGGGATAAATCACCCTTTCTCGGTGCCTTAAAGCAAAGCAGCAAGCTGCAGGACCGTCGGCGACGTCACTCAGCCTTGGTTCAGCGAATTCGGTTCGAGGACGCTCAAGCAACCAAGCAGCTTCCTCGAGAAGACGCCGAAAGGAATGCCGAGAGCTTCTCTCCCCTAGATGTGCCCTCTGTTTCGGGCATGGGAAACCCGGCTCTGTCGTTGAAAGAGCCAGGACAAGAAGCAGACCAACTTAGAGAAGCCTTCTGGAAAGCCGGACTAGTAGTCATGGTACGTCTGTCTGCCGGTGCCCTTTCCCGCATGCTTTTGATCCCTCCCCTCTTCTCTTCTCTCGTCGCACTTTGTGTCGCCTGACAAACACCTTTCCAATAGTGGCTTGCCTGACAGCTTCATTGGGATTTCAGCAACGTGGTCATTCAGACTGTATTAGGATTCACTCGATCTTCGCTTCTTACCTCTTGCAGGCGTTTATTTGGGCCTCCAACTTTCCGATCATCCGGCTCTCGGAGGGAGGGAACGGGGGCGCGGGCCTGGCCCCGTCCCTCTTTTGTGCTGCCAGATTTTCCGTGGCGGCAGCAGCCCTCCTTCCTTTTCTTCTGAACGCTCCTGTGGGAGCACTCGCAGGAGGGGCCGAGTGTGGGATTTACATCGCCCTCGGATACCTGGGACAGGTCTGTCTGCTGTCCTAGCTTTTTCAAGAGAGTGGGAGAAGTGCTTTATCGATGTGGTTGTCAGAATTGACCTGGTTCTGGGGCAATCTCGTATGTGTGGATGAAGGTTGCAACTTTGAATGATGGGACCACCCCAGTGTCATTCATCTCTTTTCCCCAATCCCAAACAGCGGCAATCCATCTTCCTTCCACATCCCTCCGTCTGCTTGCTTGCTTGCTTGTGACCTGCATGCATGGGTTTCGTGCAGGCAATCGGTCTGATGTCCACGACAGCCAACAAGGGAGCGTTCATCTGCTCCCTCCAGGTAGTCTGGGTGACCCTCGTGAACTCGGTCCTCCATCGGCACCTTCCTTTGTCTGCCGTTGCCTCTGCCCTTTTCTCTGTTGTCGGTGTGGGCCTGTTGGAGCTTGAGGGCAACAGTTTTGCAGGCCTTTCGACTGGAGACCTCTGGTGTCTTGCACAACCAGTTTTCTTCGGTACCTCCTACATTCGCCTCGCGGCTGTGGCAGGAAAATATCCCCAGCACGCGAACGCGATCGCAGCTGCCCAGGTCCTGGTGGTGGCCCTCATTTCTCTCGCATGGGCACAATTCGATGGTCATTTGACGACCTCGGAAATCAGCCCGATGTTTGAAGACCAGGGGATGGTCGCCAGTGTGATGTGGACGGGGTTGATTTCAACAGCTGCAACGATCGTTCTCCAGACGGAAGCCTTCAAGAGGGTTTCTGCGGGAGATGCTGCAGTGCTGATTTCAACTGAGCCTTTTTGGGCTGCCCTTCTTTCTGTCGTGCTCCTTGGAGAGCACATGCGTCCTCAAGATTGGGTGGGGGGGTCGTTCATTCTGGCAGCTTGTCTGGTGAGTGAGATGGAGCTGGACATGGAGGAGCTCCGTGCTGCACTCGGATGGTACCCTGCAGACGAGGCAGGCGAATCTGTAGAGGGTGGGAAGGAGGGAGAGGAGGAGACGGAAAAGAGTCTTCTTCCTCAGGGACTGAAGAGATTGAAAGAAAAATTGAGCCAGAGTTCAAGCTGATAAGAGAGAAAGAGAGAAAAGGAAAGGAAAATGGTCTCTCGCTTTTTGATGATGTGCTCTGTGTGTCCGTATCTGTTGTGTCATGCGTGTGTCTCTGTGTGTGTCTGTGAACAGAAAGGGAGGGAGCACAGGGCTTGCTCACTGAGCTTTGTGTGTTGAGGGGAGACGAGGGAAGGCTCCATGGACGGTTTCAAAATGACGCCATGGTAGGCTTCACCCAGTTCTCCCCCCCCCTCTCTGTCATTTTCTCCTTCTCGCTTTTTTGTTGTGACTCGTGAGCGTGTTTTTGAGTCAATTCTCTTTGTTTTGTCTTTCATCAATTCACCCGATCTGTGCGATGCGGTACTTATTGCATTCATGACCTCTTGAACATTTCAACCTCTCCAACTGTTCCATGGGAGGAGCGCTCGAAGGGTCGTGAAGAAGAAGCTAGAAAAAAGGGGAAGAAAGGGCAGACACGGAAAATTGCCCAAAGAATTCAAGCAATCAATTGATGCTGGAATAAATGAAATCGCTGCATAACTAACTAACCATCTGACTGCTTGACTGAGGGAAGAAGAATGAAACGAAGCAATGCGAGCCCGAAGCCCGGTTTGCAAACCTCACGTAAGGCAGGCAGAAAGAAGGAAAGAAAAAAGAGCAACAGAGAGAAATTTCAGTCTTAGTTGAGGAGGAAACAAAAACAGGGTGGAGGTCGTTGGGAGATTATTTGGGATGGGATTGGCTGTTGCGTTGGTGGCAAATTCTCGGAAACTCTCACCCGCACAGCCGTCTCGTTCCGTCCCTCAGTTCACTTTCTTCCGATTTGAGTGACTCCCTCATTTTCCGTCTCTTCCTTTCCCTTTTCTTCGATGGGGGTGGGTGCGCTTCGGTCTTCTTTCTCGATGTACTTCTTTTTGTTTCTTTCAATATTGGCAGCTCTGCTGTTTTCACCAATCAGGTACGGACGGAGAAAGACTGAACGCGATAAATGTATTGGATGAAAGATTGCGGAGCCAGACAGGTGTGAAGGATCCAATGGTATATGGAACCGCAGAGTGTTTTTGTTTTTGTTTTCGCACTCAGAGACTGCTTCTCACGTGCATCCGTAAGGTTCTTTCTGCCTGCGTGGCTTGGACTTGTCTTTATCTTGCTTTTTTGTTCTGCAGGTCTGACTATGCATGTGCATGCCTGGCGTTTTAGTCTCATGTTACTTGCCTGACTTTTCCCTCTTGTCCTTCGTCTCTCTTTCCCCCTGTTTTCACACCTGCTGTGCCTCCCTCTCGTACCCTCTTTTTCTCTCTGTATGAATTTCTCGTTGCTTTTTGTTGTGTCTGTCTGTGTGACTCCACAATTCTCTGCCCGCGGCTTTTTCCGTTTTCTTCCTGCCGATGCACAGGCCAGATGCCGGTGCAAGAGGCAGAGAGCGGGTCTGGTAAACGTCACTCTTCAATCTTCATGCATGCATGTGTATGTTTTTTGGTTTGAAGGTCTCTTTTCGAGGCAATCCTTTGCATGGAAACTGCCAGCATGTTTTGTTCGATCCCGCTCGTGCACAGTCACTCAAGGCAACACAACCAACAGCACGAGCACGGAGGAACAGGCAATCCAAATGAAATCTGCATGTGTGCTTGCTGGAACGGGGTTCGCCTCCTCCGTTGTTTTCTTTTTTCGGTCAGAATGTCTGCGTGATCAGTCACTAGTCCCATGTAGCTGTTTTCTTTCCTTTTCTTTTCGGGGGGGGGGATCGGGCGATGTTCGATGGGATTCATGGAACAGTGTAATGCAGGGAGGGAGGGAGGGAGAGAAACTGAATTTATCTTGGCTGAGCGTTTTGGGTGTGGGGTTGTGCATGGACTGTACGATGAGAATACGAATGCGTGCATATGGCGGCAGGTGGGTGGGTGAAAGATTGAATGAATGAATGAATGAATGAATGAATGAATGAATGAGCGTTTGCACTGATCCTGGTGTCCAGAGTTCTTTCTGGGCATTTCTTGAGGGAGGGGTGTGTGGGGCTGGAAGAATTTTTTTGCGCTTAACATGGATGAATTGATGAAACGCATATGACATGCATGGGCACGGGGATGGGATTCATTCATCCGTTTTGTGTTTTTTACAGTCTGCTTGCAGTCAGTGTGAAACTAATGACTTCCATGCAATTGTCCGCCTTTGTCTCTAACTTCGCCTTTCTGCTGGTGGTCGGCATTCGATTTATGATTTTTTGTACCATGCAGAACGCGCCAGAAAAGGGGAGCCTAGAGGGGAGCACGGGAAATACTGGGAAAACACGGGGTTACCAAAAAAATGAAGGGACCTAGGAAAGGACGCACAAATTTCAACACTGAATCAACAGTATGGCAGACAAATAAGTTGGTCGCATGACTACTCTAGTTACTGCATGGCTACTAGTCAATTTAAGTCATCATCATCATTATACGCCATCGTTGTCTGCCTAGACTAGTGGCCTAGCCTTCGAGGCTTCCAACGTTCGGCAAGAGACAAGCTCGGCAGCCCTCCCCCAGAGGAGAAAGCACATGCAAAAACACGATAAATAACCCTTAGCGGCTTAAAAGGGGCTTGTCCTGAACTACGAGAAAAGGCTGGCTTTAAATGCTGGTCTGTAGGATTAAAAGGTGACCGGGGGGAGCTAAGCTACCCGCCTTCTTCTATCCCATCTCTCTCTTTTTCTCTTTTTCTTTATTTTCTTTACGTTTCTCCGACTGATGTTCGAATACTGGGAAACTCACGCCATCACAGCCGTCCTGAAGTGCTCCATGGCGGGTGCATACGTGTGACTTGCTATCCTGACCCAGGTGGAAAACCCCCATCGAGTCATGCCCCGAGATTTTCGCCGTCTCCTCCGATTTTCTTCTTCTACACAGCACCGTCTTTTCAAAAACTGGCTGCGGCCCTGGTCGGCATTGAAGGAAGAGGGAAACCTGGAAGGCTGGCATCTACCCCCAGGCGTGCAAAGTCATAGGCACCGCCGTGTTTGCCATGGTTCTGGATCTGAGTGGAATAGAGAGCCCATCGTTCTGCGGCTATATAGAGCTGCCTGCTTATTTGTCTACTCTCTCCGTACCCACGCCAAAGCCTGAAAACGATTGATCGACTCACAGCACCTGCCGCCAATGGCTGCCGCCATGGTTGCCCTGCCAGTTTGGCTTTACCGGTTTGGCTTTGCCGGTTTGGCTTTGCCGCTTTGGCTTAATTTACCGCTTTGACTTTGCCGCTTTGGCTTTGCCACCGTTTGCCGCTTTGGCTTTACCACTTTTTTTTTGCACATAAAAAAGTGCGAAGACTCATTTGAGAGACGTACTAGATGACGGATTCAATTTTGACCTCGATCGAAGATTTAAGGTTCAAAGGTCTGATTTGAAGTAGATTTGATCGGATTTGATAGGCCCTATTATGCTAAAGTTTTTCAGGCCTAATATTTGAATCAGATTTGAGGTTACACATCGCGGCAAAGTCGGGGAGGGCGGCGGCGCTAAGAGCGCGCCGCAAAAAGGGCAGGGCGCCGGAGCGCCGGACCTTTTCTGCATCCATGCGCATGCATCGATCCATGCAATACTGCACCCATGTATTGAATACTGAAGATGATCTGATGAGTGATTGAGTCTGGTAAGAGGAACAGACAACCTCAGTGATATTTCCGTGATCTCGACTCTATATTGGGTTCCTCGATAGTGTTCTGATCGCATCTTGTGGCTTCTGGCGTTATGGTTCTGGCGACTTCTTGATTTTTATGCTTTTGTCCGCCACTTCTGTGTCCGCACTTCCAAGCTAAAATGTCCCAACGAGCTCGGAGAGATCCTGGTGGGACTTGGGAAGACTTGCCCAAGTTGCCCAGGGCAGAAAGAGAGGCTTTGCGGAAGAGGCTGAAACGGGCGGAACGTGCTGCGGAGGTGAAGGGGTTGCGGGAGAAGCACAAAGTGGCCCCCCCGAAGACAGGTGCTCCGCTGGGGCCTCGAAAGGTGGCTCAGCCGGGAGGTTTGAAACTCCATCCGGTCAGTCAATCAACCACAAACGTTGCATTTCAATTGGTTTCCGTGTTCACTTTGTCACGCATATCTTGCTTACATTTGGTTTGTGTCGCAGAGTGAAGTAAAGAGAAAGAGAGCAGCGGAGAGAGAAGCAGAACTGTTCAACCTCGACACATCCTTTGAAGGTGACGTCTCTGCGGAGAGCGTTTCATCGGGAAACTTGGCGGATGCTGAGTCGCAGAGCAGCGGCTTCTCAAACAGGGTTGCAAGGCGGCGTTTTCTGTCGCCCCAGGCGGAGGATCATGCCAGTGTGGAAGGGAGTGTGCGGTCTGCTGCTGCGAGCAGTGCCGGGGTGGTGCTTGCAGCTCCCCCAACCGAGCAAATTGTTTGGGAAGGGGATGATAGACGATCAACGCGGAGCCTTGGGGCGTCTAGTACAGTTTCGGAGTTGGTGGGAGAGTTTCAGGGTTTGCAGGTCGCTGCCGCTTCCTCTTCTTCTTCTTTTTTTCCCCCTTCAGAGCCTGGGTTGACGATGGGCAGCCGCAGTGGGTCCTCTGTCTGTCTGTCCCACAGAGAAACCCCTGCCCACACACTGATGGCCACTCTGTCGCTGTCTAGCCACACACCCCTGATGTAGGCGCAGTCAATGGTGGCTGCTTTTCCGTCTTTGGTCGCTATGCATCTTCTCGCTTCTGGCCCTTCCAATCCACCAAACAAGCGATTTCCGTAGCTCCAATGTGCTGGCATCTTTAACACCAGCTCGTATGTGGACACCTTCCCCGCTCTTTTCAGTCCTGCTTCCCCCTGCATCTCTGTGGGACCGATGGGGACGTAGCAAAACTCGTTTGTACGACCGAAGCGAGCTATATCCGCAACGACCTGCGGAATGCGGGTAAGGGCCGGCCGTTCTCGGAAAAGCAGTCTTCGCCTGTGGAGAGGTGCGTGGGCCTTCCTGAGCCCCAGAAAGAATGCTTCTCTGGAGATCAGACCGGACCACTTAAGGAACGTGCCCTGCATGACAATGTGCGTCCCGTCGGCCCCTTTGAGCTGGAGCTGTTCAAGGAAGCACCGGGCAGGAGGTCTATCCAGAGGCCTCACTCCTACCAAAAACAAAAAACCGACACTCATAAAGGCGGCATATTCCTTCCACAAAACCATCGACTTCTCTTGCGCGAAGATTCTCTGGCCTCTGTGCAAAATGGTCTCGGGCACTGCGAGGCTCTCGATCTCTGAACGCAGCTGCTCAAGTTCTTCACACGTCTCCCAAAAAGAACTTGCACGCTCGTTAAGATCAAATTTTCAAATATTTTTTGAACCGACATGGAGCAACATGGCTCCACCGAGTAACTCTGCCAGAGAAGCCATGGTATAAGGAGACCGACAGACAGATGACAGACAGACAGTCTCTAGAAGCTTGTCAACTAGACAACAATATCGTGATCGCGAGTCTCTCTTTCCTTCTTTTCCTTCTTGCTGCCACAGCAGTGCTGGTGGTAAAAGTCAAACCAATCTGTTCCATCAAGACCACAGACCTTTTGTCTGTGCCGGAGTGAAGCCCCATTGCACCGTTGGCCTGCTTGGACGTTGTTGTTATGAAGACTCAGTGACGTTGTTGTTGTTGTTGAGCCACGGGCTGCTAGCTTCAGAAAAGGTCCGGCGCACTGAGACCAGCAGCCCGCGGCCCACTTTTTCGCGCCGCACGCATGTCGGCGCCGCCCTCCCCGACTTTGCCGCGATGTGTAAGCCCTACTTTAAATCAAATCAAATCTGGTCACTAAAAGCGATTTAACTTAGTGAATTAGTTGAGAATTAATTTCTCTCCGTCTCCTTCCGTTCCGCCTCGGGTGATTTTCTTTAGAGGTCATCTGACAGACCTCTAACTGACACGAACTGACAGAAGGAATCTCACTGGCCCATGATCCTTGATGGAAAAAAAGATACAGAAACAGAGGAGTCCGTCTCCGTCCTTTCTGTTCCCCCTGAGGTATTTGTTTTTTCCCTTTCCTTCTCGTTTCCCCCTCCGCTCGGGCGTGCCAGTGCTGTTCTGGCGCTTTGATTCGTCATGGGGACCCTCTTCTGGGTGAAAATGCAGGCAGTCCTCGATCATCTCAAGGGTGGGATAGAAAGCGTGTTGTAACTCAGCCTGTAAGAGAACTACCAGATGAAGCAAAAGCCTGTTTGCTTAGAGGTGGAGCCACCTTCTACTTCCATCCACCTCCCCACCCCTGTCAGGCTCCCATCGATTCAATTTACCCCAGTGGGGCCTAAGTCGAAAGTTTAACTCTATGTATAACACTCTAGGTTGGCCAGAGTCTATACGGCTCACCGGCTTTAACCCTATACATCATCATCATCAAGCGAACTTTATAGGAATCTAGAAACAAATTTACTATATAGGTAAAAGAATTTTTAAATTCTATAGATATGAGACAGTTCAATAATGATCATCTTCCTCTCTTTCTTCTTCAAACTGTTAAAGTCGCGAGCACTGACCAGATTGGTCCTTTTCCGAATTTCTTACTCGTTCTGTGACGGGAGTTCGACTTGAAAAACGTATCCCTTGTTTCTTAGGCAGTCTCCAACCAGCATAGACCTGTTCTTGCATCTGTCGTGCCCTGACTAGTCTCATTCTCGATGTCGGACGAGAGTAGAGACTCGAATGAAGCAGGAAGAAAGGGCAGCGGAGAAAATGACGACGTCATTAACCGTGCTGCAACGGCCGCAGCAACAGCCGTCTCCAACACCCTCATCCCAAAATTCATAGAGATCACCACCGCACTCGAAGGTCTCCGTCTTAGTGCCATCTCCAGAGACGAGGCTATGACTCTGATTGGGCAAGCTGAGCAGAGGGTTGAGGTCAGGCTCGACCAGGTAGAAATGATCGTTGAGGAAGAGAGGGTGCTTACACTCCTGGAGTGGGTTGAAAAAGAGAAATCACTCGACCATGCTAAGAGGGGCACGGTGGTGGTAAGACATCTCCCCTTTAGCCTATGTTTCACAAGGGACGACCTCAAAGCAGCAGAGTCTCTTGGTGCCCTCATAGAGGGCGAGTGGAAGCGGCAGAGGAAATTCCCACAGGAGCTGTACCCCTATTCCCCCCTCCGTCGCTGCCTCTCAATGCTCGGAGGTATATCGTCTGGAGAGCCGGACCTAGATGGGTTTTGGGGCATGAGCTGGAGGATCGAGTCTTTTTTCTACAGAAGCTCCACGGACATGCGGGGGGAGCCCTTACATACTGGTGAACTCAAACTCACCCCGGGCGACGCAGCCGCCCTGCTGTCAGCATATGACGAGGCCTGCAATAGACTAGGGATTGAAGAGGGAAGACCTCTCCCCCTCTCCCTCCCTACAGACACCGAGATTCTAAACTGAAAAATCGTAATGCACCCAGGTGCCTCCCCCCTCTTCCGTTTCTTTGGAAAGGTTGATAGAGCGACCCGAGTGGTGGAGGGAGGGTTTGCAACCGAAGCACAGCAGAATTTGAAAGACCGGTACCATGTTGTTGTGCAGGACTTTCGAAAGGTCACCGGCCCCACTAGTACCAGAGCAGCAGGACTAACCGAGCAACTCTGGTAGTTCTTGGCTGACTGGAGATTGGGGAGAATTGAGGGGTCTAGGGCCCCAGACCTTGGGGCGGGGGGTATGGTCGAGCCCGAGGCACCGAGACAGATCGACCTGGGGGTGCGCCTGCGTAGAACACACGACGAGGCAAACGGTGACCCCGGCACTGCAGAGCAGACCCACAGACATAGACAGCGAATGCAAAGGGGTGAGGGAGGCGGAATGAGGCGGGGACTCCTGTTTAGCCCCCAGCAGCAGCAGCGTACTGATGGATGGGGGGGCCCTTTTAGAGTTCTGAACACAGCGCCTTCCTGGCAGGGGGGACCGATCCAGGGAGGGGAAAATGGGGATGCTATGGCAGATGTTCAGTCCCCAGTAAACCCAGTACAAACTGATGAAGGGGGGTAGGAGAGTAGGGTGGCCAAGTTCAATGGAGTTGATAGACCAGCGGGAAGCTCGGGGGAAGGGGAAGGGAGGGCCGGTCCCTTCCAGTAGCCGACGTAGCAGAGGGAGGGGGGGAGAGCAGGGTACCCCTCTCCTGCAGATTCGACCCTGCATCACGGCAGTTTTCGGGACCTCTGCCAGAACAAAAGGTCCCACCCGGGGGTCCCCCGCCTTCGTCTCCATCTCCCGTCCGCCCGTCCGTTTCCCCCCCCCCGATTTCATCAGTCTGTACCGTGGAAAGTCTTGGAAAGCCCTTGCCAGAGAGGCCCTCGTTGTTTACTTTTTCTTGTGGAGGCAGAGAAGAGGAACGGAAGACACATAATCGAAATTTGAGTGGCCAGCAGCCTCCCAACAATACGAACCGTCCCCCTCAAGTAGAATGGGAGGCGCAGGCCCGGTCTGTTTCTAACTCCCCCCTGCCACCACTCTCTCGCTCTCTCCTCCTATCCTCTCGTGTCCACTGCGCTCTTTTAATGCCCTTACCTCCCTTTTGCATCCTTCCAAGTTGCCAATTACTTATCTCTCACTCGGACAGGTTCGATGAGAAAGGAAGACAGTCAGTGAGCCAGCCGAACTGCATAAATAAATGCGAGCTCATATGGGCCTGCCCTCTCTCTTCTGCTCTCTACGCAGGGACTTCAAACGATGGAACTGACGAAATGACATCTTTTCCTCCTCTCTGCTCCTCTCCTCCTCCACCTGGCCTTGGTTTTCCCTCCTGCTGGGATGGGCTTTTTTGGGAGGATGTCATTGAGAAGCCTTAGTTGGTCAGCAGAGGAAAGAGAAGTATGGGGAAGGGAAAAAACCTTTTGGAGGGGGGGCTGGGAATGAAGAAAGGAAGAAATGCATTCGAAGTGCTTGCCCCAGAGAATGAAGAACTCCCTTTTTCCTCTCCTGTTCCTTCCCCCTCCCTACCGTCTCCTCCTCCCGCTGCCCTCCCCCTGAGCTCTTGCCCCCCACCGGCAGGCACCCTGCCGGCCTGGGATGGGTTAGAAATCTGTCCTCATTCCATCCGCCCCTTGTGCTCTTCTATTCCTCCCCCGGGTTTCTTGCTGGCATGCTGGGATGGGTTGGCTTCAGGTAAAGAAAAGCTGTCTAGAAAGAAAGCTGCAGTAAAAAGAAGGTTCATGAAGGCACAAAGGAAACTTCAAAGAAAGGAAAGAAGTCGTGCAATAGCCATGCAAGTAAAGGATGTTTCGCCTACAGAGGTCTCTTTTCGCCCACCCCCCTCCCCCTTCTCTCAGTTTGTTCTCAGTCAACCTTCCCACACAAGTCTCTCTATTGCAGCTAAGCTTTCTCCATCTTCTTCATCTATGCACGAAGGTGATATCACTTCTTCTCCTTCTTCTTCTTTTCCCCCTTCTTCTTCCCCCCCTGAAGTGAAAGACGTAAAGAGTGAGGGGGAGACGAAGATTGAACAAACAGACAGTGTACAGTGTGAAAACCCGACGACCTCTGTTTCCTTTCTCCCCACCCATTCCGCCCCTAACTCTTTGGAGGCTCAAGGCCCCCTTTCGCCAAGGCCGTCGAGTTTGTTTTTCTCCTCTATGTGCATCTATTCTCCTCCATGCATGCAGCTCTCCCCGGTTGTGCCTCCCTGCCCCCCTCCTATCTCTTCCCTTCCTGCGACGCCCTCCCCTCAAGATCTTCCTCCTCATTCTCCTCCAACGCCACCTCCTCCACCTGAACCTCCTCCAGTCCCTCCGATCTTTTTCCCTATTTCTTTTGCCCCAAGTTTTTCTGCTTTGACCACAAATCGCTGCACTCCTCCTGTCCCATCGGTTATGTTCAATCATGAAGCTCGATATTCTGGACATCCGTTGCACCACTTCCTTTCCCGCCCTCCGCCAATAGTTCTACCCGCTATCTTTGGCTGTCAGCCTGCCTCTAGCCCTCTTCGCACTCTCAAGTGTCCAACGTCTGTCCGTCTCACACCGCTCTGTTCAGTTCTGTCTCGAGTGAAAGTGCTCTACAAATTGTTCTGCTCTGAGTCCGCAAAGGAGGAATCTTCGCCACCCACTGAGGCATCTCCCACGCAAACGTCTTGTCCCTCTCCCTCTCTCTCCACTTCTCCTTCCTCAGAAGACAAATGTGAGGTGGGAACGAACGACGAACACGAAAAGCAAGAGATTTGGGGAGTCGGTTCTTTCTCTTCTTTTTCTGCTTCTTCTTCCCCTTCTCCCCTTCTCCTTGCCTTTCTGCTTCTTCTTCTCCTCCCTTTTCTTTTTCTCATTCCTCTCCTAGAAGGTTCGTTGGAAGCGCTTCGCTAGACAAAGGTGAGAATGAAATGAACGACAGACACAGAAAACAGGTGAAAATTGAACAAGAGACAGACGCAGTGAGCAGGGGGCCCGATGGAATCGCCAAGGGTGTGAACGGAACGAACGACGGACACGGGAAGCAGGGGAGTGAGGAAGGTGGCTGCCTTTCTATTTCTCCTTCTTCTTCTGCTTCTTCTTTTTCCTTGTCTCCTTCCTCCCCTTCTCCTTCGTCTCTCACTAAGCCTTCTTCTCCTGGGGAGTCCAATGGAAATGCCATGAAAGAGAAGGGTGAAAGCGGAACAAACAACAGACACATGGAGCAAGGGAGTAAGGGAGGTGGCTCTCCCAGTAGCTCTTTTTCCTTTTCTTCTCTTTCTGCCTCTTCTTCTTCTTCCTCTTCCTCTTCCTCCTCCTCCTCCTCCGTATCACGCCCCAAAGCACCGACCCTTCAGAATGAGGAGCAAAGAAAGCAAAGGAGCGAGAGGAACGCTTCGCCTTCCCTTTCTTCTTCTTCTTCTTCTTCTTCTTCTTCTTTTTTTTCTTCCTCTTCTTCTTTTTCTTCTTCTTCTTCTTCCTTTTCTTCTTCTTCTTCTTCTTCTTTATCTTCTTCTTCTTCTCCTGCTCTCTTCTCTTCTTCCTCTTCCCCCGGACCTGGTGTGGGAAGGAACGTGGGTGGGAACGGACAGGGAGGGGGGAGGGGGGCAAGGCCAGGCCACCGGGTAGACCCTTCTCTTTCTTTTTCCCCCTCTTCTTCTTCTTCTTCTTCTTCTCCTTCTTCTCCTGCTCTTTTCTTTTCTTCTTCTTCCCCCGGACCTGGTGTGGGAAGAAACGTGGGTGGGAACGGACAGGGAAGGGGGGGG